>NW_021024832.1:430611-488111 GCF_004153795.1 Camellia sinensis | reverse complement strand
ATTTTCTATAAAGGGCGCTATTCACTATTTCTGGGGTTTGTGTCGTTCAGATTTTCAGAGAGGAACAAGATACAAAGTGTTTTATATTGAAGGATGCTTTACAAGTGTTTCCTTGATGATTTAAGAGTGATAAATGGATCCGTGAACTTCATATTAATATTATCAAGGGTTTGTTTGTTTTCCTTTATTCACAAAAAAGATAATTGTTCTTTGGTGGATTGTAGAGAACTTGAGTCTGAAGCTTTGATGGATTTCAGAGTGGCTTATCGTCATGGAATCGACATCGGCGTTGTGGATTCAATGTTGGGCAAGACAATTTCGATGGAAAGATGGTGGTGGAAAAGACACATAGGACTCGGTTCAATTTGGGCGTGGATTCGCTAGGTAATTGAGGGTATACTTATGTAATTCTTTTTTTGTCTTCTTAGTGAATTATTTTGTGGTTTTGGCTCGTGATTTTTTTTATCACAATTGGAGGCGCTCAAATTGTAATTTTTTCACGTTAAATCGTTGTGTCAATTTGTCTTTGATTGTTTAATTGTGATTACTATTTACTGTTTAAAACTGATACATAATTACAAATCAATATTTTGGAGATTTTTAGATTTTTCAATTACACAATTATAATGAAAAATTTTCATTACATATTGGGATTAAACAACTGGAATCTAAATGACAGATTGCATCAATTTATAATCATATAATATTCAATGATACAATCGTTCGTATTGAATAAACTGCATATACATCCTTAGAAAAACTTACGTTTGGGAATAACCTAAAATAGCATACGTATTGTATTTTGAAAATTTTGGCCAAAACCCCTCCATTGAGTTTTTCTTTAGTGAAAAGAATAGCCCAATTTATTTTACTTTATAAACCCCTTAAGGAGGAGGCGCATAATTGAGTAAGGACAGAATAAAATTTATGTTTTTTTTCTCGAAAAATATTACTCATGCATATATATATATATATATATATCTCACAGATTTGAAATTTGCATCAACGAGGATTCCTTAGTTTGTAATTCTCCGAGAAATTCATCTCTGTTTGGGATTTGGTTGTGTCATCAAATTACTTTTGAAAGTCTCAAAACTGTGGTCTTCTTCATTCATCAATCACCGACGGCAAAACTCGCAAGCCATAATTTAATTGCCTAGGTTCGAAGAAATAGACAAGAAGAGAAGGTAATCATTGTTTGTTTCTTTTAATGTACCTTAAACTAGGCTTGTGCTAGCTTCATTGTTTATCAATTCAATAATTTCCTACTTTTATTTTATTTTACAAGTTTAGAAATGTTGTGTATCTGTATTTTTCATTCGTTCATCTGATACGTACTCTATTTTTTGTAAAATAAAATTTTACTCTAGTTAATGACAATAAACTTTGATTGTTGTATGCTTAACGACAGTAAATTTTACTGTGAATCATAGTAAAATTTTACTCTGAATGATGCTGTGATTTTTTACTGTGAAACAGAGTAAAATTTTACTGTCTATATCAATTTTGATGGCATTTTTTTTTTTTATAAAAAAATTTATACACAACCTAGATTTTGTTTGATAGATCTTAATGGGAGGATTCTAAAAATATAAATTTTCTTAAAAATCAACATTTAGATCAAAAGTTATATCATTTTATAGTTTGAAATATTAAATTAGCCACTAAGGATATTTTGGCAATAATGATATGTGCTAGACTTTTCAAGAAAAACTTTTTGTGCATGTCCTTAATGCATTAAAGTTTTATTATGAGGAAATTTTTGACCAAATCTCTCATTTATTTTATTTGGGTCACATCACCTCTTATTTGAGTTACATAAACTCTCTATTTTTCTGCGCATCTTTTCGTAAAAAGTAAAAAGTTATTTGTTAGGCTTTTTGTAATTGGCAATCTTGTTGGATAAAAACCCTATTTCCACGTGATTTCGTTTGGTTTTTTATTTTTTTTATTTTTATTTTATCTGTGGGGTTATGAGAGTTTAAATGCGAATCTAACTTGTGTTGTGCTTGAGTAGAGGAGTTTGTGCTAATGTTCTGTATCTTGACTTGACTAGTCCTTGTTTACATCTTTGCTGACTAAGTACAGAGATCGATGGGCAGTGCCCCTAAAACAAAGATGTCAAGGTTGAAGAACCGCTCGAGCGGTCTTTCATGCGCTTAAGCAGTGAAGCAGTTCATTTAGTATCCCAAATTGCGTTTTGAATTTTCAGAAAACATGTTTTATCGCTCAAGCAGTAGATGTTGCGCTCGACCGATTAGCCTATATGAGAGCACCGCATTTAATCTTCGCGGCTCTGTTTTGTGTAAAGTCCGTCAGTTGCTCATCTTTGGGTTTAACTCGTTTAGATTCTAAAAAATTAGTAAAAAAATAAAGTGTTCTATATTGGAGGGTGTTTATATATGAGTTTTCTTAATGTATAGAAGGTGATCGATTGATCAACGAACTACATATTAATAGACATCAAGGGCTATTTTTGTTCTTTTATTTACAAAAAGAGAGAGGTGTTCTTAAGTGGATTTTGGGGAACTTGGGCCTGAAATTTTGGTGGATTCCGAAGTAACTCATTGTCGTAGACTTGACATTGGCATTGTGGATTCAACATTGGGTAAAACAATTCCAAGGTGAAGATAGTGATAGAAGAGCACATTGGGTTCGGTTTAGGTAATTTAGGCGTGGATTTGTTGGGTAATTGAAGGTTCTTGTGTGTAATATGTTTGTCTTCTTAGTTGACTGTTTTGTAATTTTAGTCCGTGATTTTTTATCACAATTGGAGGTGTTCCAATTGTGATTGTTTTCACGTTATATCATTATGCTGATTTGTTGTTGTTTGTTTTGTAGATATAATTCAATTATCTTTTAATTGGATTAGATCTACTCGTGTTTGTTTGAGAATTGCTATTTATTTTTTAAGATTGAATCATAATCATAAATCACAATATCAAAATTTTTAAGAATTTTCATTATTAAAATACTTTATTTCCAAACAACTTTGGGAAACTATGGCTCAATAGTAAATGGGACAAATAATTATAAATTAGTAAAAACTTCAAAGAATTACACCATAGTTAGAAAAAAAAAAAAATTCAAAACAATAGAATCTTTAGATAAGATTACAAAATTATCCTTGTCTCTTTTAGTTTCTTTTGGAAATAACCCTAGTCACTTCTTTTGGGAATAACCTAAAATAGCATACGTCCTCTGCCACCACGTCCACTTCTTCCTTTCTCCTACACCATCTCTATCACTTTCTCACCTACCTCGACACTCTTCCACCACTCTCCTACCCATTTTGGTCACCCCTGTCCCTTTTCTCACCTACCTTTGCAGCTCCTCTACCCAATCTTGTCACCCATGCTACTCTCCTATCCACCTTTGCCACCCACATACCATCCCCACCCAACTTAACACCGTGGTTGACTCAAATCCTAGCCATTAGAACCACCCAAATCCCCCTGTCTCGTCCCCGTCACTACTCTGCATCCCTCTCCCTTTGTTACTGCTAAAACTAGTAAGGTACAAGTCCAAACTGCACATTTTGCAGCAAACCATTACCATTCAACTCAACCCAACTCAATATTCTAATCGACCCAAATGATAGTCACTCTTTGTGCTTGTATTTAAGATAAAAATGATACCACACCAATTAAAATCTTTAGTACACTCAACAAAAAGTTTAAGTAGTTGAGTTAATTGGCAGCTTGAGATGTACTTATTAAAATAGATCATCACAATTGAATTAAGAAAGTATTAAATAGATATGATAAATTGAAAAGTGAAGCTAGATCATAGAAGATGAACTATAGGTAGAAGATGTGAAACTAGGGAGGATGTGGAACTCACTCACCACAAAGGTTTCTCAAATACCTTTTCCTGAAATATATTATCCCCAATATAATTAATTATAAATTTTCTCACCCACTCTTTTAACTGTGTAATCAATGACCATTCATCTATTTGGTTATTATAACCAATGAAAAAGAGTAATCATATATGTTTTCATACAGGGGTCCTCCACATAAAAACACACAAAAAAAATTAAAAATAAAATACCCTTTCACTCCACTACAAGCCAATGGCACTTTTTGAGTTCAAAATTTATTTTACTTGAACGAACTCCATACAATCATTACTTTGATTTTTGATTATTGGTGGTCATCAAAACCAGATGATATGATTACTGCTACTTACATCAAGCGGCGGAGGTGGGGTCTGTCCTTCTATCATATGAAAGAAGATAGAGAGAGAGCTCCAATAATTTCAACTTTGTGCATTTATGATCATGTAAAATAATAGGACAATCATAACACATTGCACTGCTTTAAAAAGAGGTCTCAGTTGTTCCAAAAATTAAATTGTCTTAGTTGTTCCAAAAATTAAATTTATTGTTATATAAATCTAAAGCATAGAACCGTTTATAAAATTAATCACTTAGTGAGTCATCTGAATAAAATTGCATTTTTTATGATAAACTTAATCAGTTGCTCATGTGTTATGTGTGATTATAATTATTTTATATAATTAATCTTGTGTCTGTAATCTTATTTACATAATAGTCTTGAACGATTATTCTCATTAGATTACATTATTTCTCAATATATAGATATAAAAATGTTGAATCTCATTACATTAGCCAACAATACGTGAATTGGGGCATCACATAAATTTGGTCGTGGAAAACTTTTCTCCAATTATTCTCTGTATATCTTGGAAAATCAAAGGAAAAAGATAGAAAGGCTAGGCTATGATGCGGGAATAATAAGAACACTAGTACTTACCAATGTCAACTAAGGAGAAAATTATCGGTTGATTTTAAGGCAAGTTTATATGGTATCTTAACTTGATTTTTATTATTTAAAATAGATAAATAGTATTTTTTGTTTAATTTTAAAGAAATATCATGACAAGTTTTTGTCTTGAATGGTATAAAGTATTGTTTGAAGACCACTAAAAAACTTCTCTTCTTAAGGAGCTAAACTAAGGTCAAGTTTGGCAAGTTGAAAAAAAGTCAAAAAGTTCAAAAGTTACTCAAAAAGTTAAAAAGTTATCACTATTCAACAAAAGACAAAAATTACGACTGCACAACTCCCAATCTTAATTTTCCCCTACACACTAATTTATACAATTTTTAATACACATTTTTCTATAAAAAGTCAAAAAGTTAATCTAAACATCTATATTTTTTTTTCTCAATTTTTTAGTCCAAAAATTCAAAAAATACACTTATTTAGGACACCCCAAACAACCCCTAACTATAGGTAATTCCCTCAAAGATTTCATGTGTGTCTCTAACATCACGATGCACAATTTATCATGAAAAATTCAAAATACCGTCTATGCTAATTTTCAGAATAAAAAAAGAGTTGTGCTATACGTTTTTTTTTTTTATTATTTATTTTTTTTATCTTTTTTTTTTAATAATTGAGTGTTTGGGTCAGCTTGCGAACATATTAACTAATTCCAAGACCCTAATATTAACAACCGAATAAATCTCTAGTTTGTATCTATATCGTTTTTATAATAAATAAATTGCCCACATTGGTCATTTGTTCAACTCCTAGCATAACCATCTCATTGGGTTACAAGCACTTATTTCCTCCTTTTTGTTTAAGTGACATTGATATATTCCCAACCATCTGATGACATCAACCAAATCATTACTAGCTCAATTCTCATCTAATTTAGTTTTAAATATACTATATATTAACCACTCTCATTGTCTTCCTAATCAACATTCCACCACTTCAAAAGTATGCAAATTGATACAAAAAGTTTCATTACAGTATTATTATCATTCCCTTTGATTATAATCATGACAGACTCCTTTTCTTAGCTTATCAGCTTATTATTAGTTTTTCAGGGTACATTATAAGCCACATATACTTTTTTGCTCAATTAGTACTTGAAAAAGAGGCATTAATAATTTCTTAGGAATCAAAACCTATTTATTTGCCTTTTAAGTTTTTCATTTGTAAATGAGATCAAACTGTTGGTAAAACTCGTAAATTTGAAAAGAATTTGGCTTTTTCGGAGTTGATTATTTAGTTCAGTCCAAAAATTATGAGAGATGATAATTTCTTGACTAGATTATCTAGTCAATTTCAAAGAAGTCCAACAATTCAAAAATTATGAGAGATGACAATTTGTTGATTACTTCAATTCATTTTAAAACTAGTTCTCTAATGCTCACACACTTTGCATCAAATCAAGAACCGACCTCCCATCATGATTTAAAAAAAAAAAAAAAAAATTGCAATATTACAATTTCATTAATCAATTTTCTTCAAACATATCAAATTTTTAAGGGAAAATTACACTTTAAATTTGTCTTTATTACAAATAGCCCCTTGAGAATCTAAAATTTGCATCTATCCTTTTGTTAGAATTTGTCAGATTACTCCTTTAACAGAAAAATTAAAATCACTTTAAGCCACAATTTATTAAAGTCATCAAGCAAATTGTGCTATTTTTACACTTTCCACCAGAAAAGCAAATATAGAATTAAAGGTTTACCACCAAAAAAAAAAAAAAAAAAAAAGTGGCAAAAGGCAAAAGGGGAACATGACGTGTAGAAAAGATATTTAAAGTTGCAAATCACACAGAAAAAGCAAAACATAATATTCTCCAATGGAACCCCAAGAGTGCTAGGGTTGAGAACATCAATGGTGGCCAAGAATTTAACATGGAGAAAGAAAAAATATGCTTAAAATGATTAAGATAGATCTACAAGAATAAAGGGAGCTCCCAAAAGTTATTTGTTTCCAAACTGAAATCCAAAAAAAATAAAAATAGAAAGAATTGCAAATCAGTAGAAAGAAATTAAATGAAAAAATATGAAAGTGGAAGTGAAGTCTGTGCTTAAGTAAAACTGCCAGTAAAATAGTAATTTTTACTTGTACCAGAGCATAGTCTCACTTTCTCACTAATTTACAATTTTTCCAGAGAATTATCCATGAGCACAGAGACAGAGATGCATTTAAAAACAAAACACAACCATAACTTGTGAAATCAAAGAATAATCACAATAGAAGCAAACAAAATTTAATGATTAAAGCATATCCTCAAAACAGAAGCAATTGCTTTACTCCACCTAATATGTTTGGGTAATGATACATCCCACTAAAAGTGGTGCTCTAAATCCCCACTAAAAGTGGTGCTCTAATGAGTTGGCAAGCACTTTAACCAAAAAAAAAAAAAACACAAGACACAAGCAGTGGGTCCCGTCCACTGCCACATCACTAGTGGTGCTTTTAGAGCACCACTTTTAGTGGTCTCAAGCATTATTGAATATGTTTTGCTTCTCAACAATTACATTAATGTTACGCAGGTTACAAGTTAGATTTTTTTTAAAAAAAAAAAAAAAAAAAAACCTTGGGTTAAGCAGTTAAAAAATGAGTGATAAACACCGATAAACTGACAAAACAGGGGAGAAAAAACAGAAAAAAAGAAAAAGCAAGCTAATAGACAAAGAATGGCACTAATTGTATGCTCTAATCTACATTTTTGTGTATAGAACATCTATTAAGAAATCCATTTAACTGTTCTATTGATTTCAAAAGTAGAATTTATAGAGAATTGATCAAAAGGAGAAGATCAAAAAAAGCAAAAAGTATTACATAAAGCCATTTAAACAGCCAACATAGTAGACCCTAATTAAGTTACCAAAATTGGAGCACATAATGTATCTGTTGCAAATTTTACAAACTTCAAGTGAATAAACTATTAAAAGCAATTTTCAAATAGAACTGTGCATACCTTTCTCAATGTCCAAGTTGCCCTTTGATGCTTCAAGATATGTGCAGTATATCCGAAACTTGAATTCCAAGTGCACCAAATTTTATTCCGGGAAATTATACAATAGTCCCGGAGTACCACGTGACCGTAGTCCTCACCAATTATC
This sequence comes from Camellia sinensis, assembly GCF_004153795.1. Classification (NCBI taxonomy): domain Eukaryota; kingdom Viridiplantae; phylum Streptophyta; class Magnoliopsida; order Ericales; family Theaceae; genus Camellia; species Camellia sinensis. The sequence continues at coordinate 480,211 of NW_021024832.1, read as the reverse complement.
ATTCATTATACCTCTCATGTTCCTCAATCATTTAATATAATACCTCACTTACCTACCTTATTCACCAATCACAATATCAAAGAGTACCGTGTGCCCATACTTTATAACTACTGAATAATTTGTAGCTCCCCAAATTTATTTATTTATTTATTTTGGCTGACTTGATTTGGGTTGAATTGGTTCACTGGACTTGGTTTGGTGACTAGCTGATCAGATAAAGGAATGAGTAAATATGGGTGTATTCTATTTACATCTAAAAAATCATTTAATATCCAAAAAATCATTTAGTACATCTAATTTTTCAATACTCAATATTAAATTATTAAATATATAATTTACTCTCAATACACTCTATATTTTTTACAAATTATCCTTGAATAATAGAATATTTTAATTTTATGATACACTAAAATGATAACCTTAATATAAAATTAATTCAAAAAATCTAAATTTATGTTCTCCCATTTATGGTAATGAAATCAAAATTTTATGTTGCTTTGTTGGGTTGAAGTTTATGAAATCAAAGGCTGTATTTTTGGTAGGAGCATTTTCAAACTATATATATTTTTTTAATATATATTTTTTTGTTTTCCCTTAAAATCACAAAAGAAGACAAATTGTGAACTAATAGTCTCAGGAAAAAACATATAGTTTATTATTGTTTGATTATACATAGGGCAAAAGTGTAGAGTAACTCGCCTAATTCATTGAGTTGATACTGCCAAAATAATCCAGTCGACCCACTAGTTTTGAGATTGTGCGGCTCGGTGGCCGGTGGGAAAAGTTTTCAAACCACCAAGGGGGAAGAAGAGAAGTGATACAATACTAAACAATTATATTGATGATAATGGTGGCGTTGGGTGTGATGCATTGAAGATTTCAAGTGAGGAAGAAAAATAAAAGAAAATAATTAAAAGGATAAATTATTAATAGGTCTTAATAATTTGATTTAAATCTCATCAAGCCTTAGTAAAAATATTGTTAAAAATAAATTTTTTTGATGATTTTTTACATATCTCGTTAAAAATTGATAATTAGTAATTTTTTTTATTACAACTTTTAAGAAATAATTTTATTTTAAGATTTAGTATGTATTGTTTTTATTAATAAATTTACATTAAAATATTACAAGAATTAAAATTTTAAAACTTTAATTAGACGTACTGAATTTTTTTTTTTTGTTTTGTTTTTGTTTTGTTTTGTTGGTACAAATAGAATCACCGTAAATATGATTGGAGTTGATCAAGTTCTGGGTATTTGGGCTGGTTGTTCGTGGTTGAAATATTCTGATTCGGCCCCAGGGTTGGGCCTGAAGATGGTTTGGTGGATTGCAAAATAGAGTATGTTGGTCCTAAGTAAGCTGGTTCATGGACTTCGGTTAAAGGTATTGGGTTTTCAAAATGGTTTAGGTCAGTTTAAATGTTTGGTCTCATTGTTTGTTATGTTTAAGATTTGGGGAATAGATTACCCAATTATAATATGTATACGAGCACGAAATAATTCTCTTCATATAATTCTGTTGATCAAGTCTGTGCTCCTTCAAACGTCGTCGCTTTACTCCTTAAAAACACAAACGTGAGCTAGCTGGCGGGTGTTTGTCGGATACCTCTCCGATACCTAAGTCAGCAAAATAGACAAAAGCTCTGTGTATTTGAGAGTCAAAGTTGTGTTACCTCTACATAGGTGATGTTGTGAGCTTTTATAGGTTTCGCATAGCACAATCCTAGTAGGACTCTTATTCCTCTATGTAGAGTCCTCACAGGAATCACACTTCTGAAAGATAATGCTTATCCTTTTACACCCCCCTCATTGCATAAACCAAGTGAGATGGTTCTAGCTCGGTGGTATGACCAAACGACCAAGCTAGTATTGCCATGCTCAAGTGGTAGGTTAGACCGAGCTCTTCCTAGCGTGGGTCTTCCCCTCACCGCTTGTACCTTGGTTGGGCATACTCCAACCGAGCTATTTACTTAAGACTGATCGAACCAGGCCTAATGACGACCTTAGCTCGGCGCTACTGTGCGCGATGCTTAGCTCGGTCCAATTTCACCTGGGCCCAACTCGTTAGCTCGAAGACTGGGCTATGCCATCTGTAGACGTCCCTGAACGCCCTAGAAGGATGAGGTCCCGTTCCGTTCGATTTTGAGCTCACTACAGCTCAGGCTCTCAAATTGTCACGGTTCTAAATCTGAACCAAAGAGTCCAAATCCGGCAAATCGTTTTGAGAAAACAGATTTTGAAAGAAGTGCCAAACATGGACTGCTTTGCCAGATACAAAGTCGCCACCTAAATATTTTATTTTTGGGAAATTTAGGAAACCCTGACTCGTTACCTAAGGCCACGTGTCCGTCATCACCAAAGTTGCATCGGCTCGGGAACTTGGGTACGATTGGGGAAGGTCACTTCGTGAGCACCCCCGCTCGCCCGATCAAAGATCGCCTCTACTAACCATGATATCTTTTTTGAAAACATTATGTGTTCTTATTCCGGTTATTAGCCTAGATTACTATGTGATAACGCACGATAAGTAATAGACTGGATCGCCTGAATTGGAACAAAACGTTTCATGTTTGTTTATTTGAAAATGGTTTGATGGTGCTACCGCAGGTAGGCTAAGACGTGGATTTGTACCTTCAGTGGGCTTTAGAAAACATGATTTTGCCACTATCTTAGTGGCTTAAAACTCACATGAATGATTTGTTCAATCCAAATAATCCAACCTTCACCCACAGGCATTCAGGCAGATATATCACACAAGCATATAGCCTCATGGTAAGCATGCTATCATGGCAGTCACTCACACGCATGCAAGGATGCTAAAGCATAAAACTTACAGAGTGCTCCAAGCCAAAACAGAAGCTATGTTAGAAATCCATGCATGATCCTAACTATACAGAAATGCCTAATGCAACACATGCAAAAATGCGACTATAGCAGGCTCGGCTATTCTAGACATGGCATATGAAATGCTACAGCTAACATGTATTTAACTTTGAAATTGAAAATACAATACAGTTAGTATGATGCGCCGAGTCTGGTGCATGCAAAACAGATGAATGAATGCAAACATGCTATCATACTGTATGCTAATTGAAACATGCCCTAATCTAACCATCATAAGCGGGTAAATAAAAGGGAGAAAGACGTGGGGTTGGAAGACATACATCACACACACGTACACTTATTACAGTTGTGCCCTCGCGCGGAGGGTCCGAATAAATAATATACAGTCCCAAATGAATATTTACAGTCCAAATATGTACAAAACCCTAATTAATTAACAAATTAAATTAGGAAAGCAATAAATTGGCATGCAAACTAGGGATTGCCTCAAATCTACTCCGGATGATGAATGATGCATGCTTGGGTTGCCTTGTGCGGAGAATCCCTTGCGATGCCCCGGTTTGCCTCTGTTTGCAATTGTTCTTGGAATGCGTGCCAAGCTCCGGAAGGCTGTCAATTTTTGATTTGCTGCGACAGAGAGCAACAAAGGGGCATGGCAAAGTATTTTCACATATGTATGCATGACTACTCTTCAGGGAGTGTAGTCCTCGATCCTCGTGCCACCAATCACTCATATCGATGCATGATGGCCGAGGAGTCGAATTGCATGACTCAATATGAAATGAATGCACATATAAACACAACAAGACCTAAACTCCATCATGGATAATCCGGAGTGTCGGCGACCAGGAATTAAGACACGTTCCGTCACTCGGAGTACGAAACGTACCTCGTTTCCCGTACTTGAGCTAACTCCTATCCGAAACACAATGCAATATGCATGACATGCATGACTGCAACTAATATACAACCTAGCATGCACAATGCTATGAAATGGCATACACGATGCATGAGGTAACATGGCATACACAATGCGCTAACATACAACCTAGCATACACAATGCTATGAAATGAAATGGCATACACAATGCGCAATGGACTTACACCAACATGAGTGGACCTCAGCCATACTCACATTAGTGGCCATTTGATGAAAAATGAGACTCTCGGAATACGTGCACGCATGCACGCAAATCGAGGACCGAACCTAAGGCAACAAATGCCACTCCACCAAAGCATGGCAAGGCATGGAACATGGTATGCAAAAATGCAAATTTCAGCGCTGAAATATGATACAAAACAGCCCCGAAACATGGAAACATGGCACCCGATGCATGGAATGAACCCTAAAATTCGAAACTAGGCACATGGAATGACTTACAGCTACACAAAGCATGCATTATTTGATCATGAAGCATGAAGAAAGATGCAAGACAGTCTCAAAACATGCATATTTCTAGTTCATAACAAGTCTAAAAAATGAACACAAATAGGGCTAATCTATAATGCAAAAATGGCCCTAAAAGAGAGATTAAACACAAAGGGACAGCAGCTGGCCCCAAATGGAAAAGAGCCCTTCAACAAAGTTGAAGAGGGGCTCGAAACAAGGCACTTTACAGTTTACATCAGGCCACGAAAATAATCACAAATAAGGCCAAACTATCATGCAATAAAAGGCCTAAAAGAGGGGTAAAGAGACAAGTGGCAGCTTCTGTTCTCAAACAGAGGAGAGCCCTTCAACAATGTTGAAGATGGGCTCAAAACAAGATATTTTACAGTTTATGGCAAGATCCAAAACAGCTCACAAATAGGCCTAAAATACTATGCAAAAATTGGCCTAAAAGAGAGTTAAAGAGGCAAGTGATAGCTGGAGGCCTCAAACAGAGAAAGACCCTTTACCAAACATGGAGATGAGCACAAAATATGACTATTTACAGTTTGGGTCGGAGCCCAAAAATGCTAGAAAGTATGGCTTATATACAAAGCAAAATAAGGCACAAAAGAGGGAAAATGGGACTCACCCTTGTAGACCAATGCTTCAACAACTTTTGGGCCAAGTTTGGGAGTTCTTCACCTCTGGAAAGTAGCCTTAAGTTGCTGGAATGGAAGATGGAGGCCTTGTGCTATGAGGTGAAGGGTAAATGGTGCAGGACTAAGGGTGTTTTGAGGGTTGGGATAGAGAGAGAGAGAGAGAGAGAGATTGAATGCAAGAGCTCAACACCAATTTTTGTAACCCTCTAAAATGCAGCTGGGGGTGCTGGTTATATAGGCAAAGGAATGGAGGAAAGGGGGGGGGGGGAAATGAAATTCAAATTTCTCCCCCAAAAGAGCCCCCCTCGGATACAGGATCTGAGGGGAAAAAGAGGGCATATCTGTAAGTAACCAGGTGAGAGGGTCATGGCCGACCAGGTTCAGAAGGTTCAGGGGGCCAGCCGACCACCTCCCATGGACGGCCGACCAAGGGTCAAAAGGGTCAAACACAATTACTGGTCGGCCACCTCAAAAAGGTGGTCTCCCATGTGTGCACAACACAACTATGTGATTGAAACCTAGAAAAAGTGAACCAGGAGAGAGAAAAGACCATTTTTTAGAGGGGGTCAAAAGGGTCAGGCACAATTACTGGTCGGCCACCAAATATTGGTGGCCTCTAAGGTGTGTACAACACAAATATGGGGTTTAGGGTTCAAGAAAGTGGGCCTGGGGTGGTCAACATTGGCTTTCAAGTGAGGAAAACGGGCGTCGGAGAGCGATGAAGAAGTAAAGCTGGCTTTTCAGAACAATTGCTAGCCTCCCGCCCTCCTACAAGCTTCCTAACTATGAAAATAAGGTCTCCACCAAAAAAGAACCAAAACGGATGCAAAATGGAGGTCCGGGGGACCGAAACGCGCGGCTTGGGGCCCCGAAAATGGGCTGTTAAGCACCGGAGGTGGCGTTCGACCACGAAGTTGGTCTCTTGGGCCACAATGTTCCTCAAAAGGGAGGAAATAAGGTGTGTGCCAAAAAAACCGGAGCAAACGGAGGTGGTTAGCGGTCCCGAACCGAGGCACACGGTCGTCGGCTCCGAAAAAACGGAAACCGGGCTCCAAAATAGGAAAAATGGCCTACGACCATGAAACGTAACCTACGGCCACTGAGAGATGATCTACGAGACCTCTCTCTTCCTTTGGGAAGAGAAAACAGAGAAAACAGAGCCTGGTTCGCAAACCGAGGCAAGGCACGAAAGAGTTCGGAAGTTCGGAGGCAAGGCTCACTGCCGAGACTCTGAAACTTCTGAACGAGCACGATATGCAATATCACCGAGCGCTCAACTGGTGACGTCTGAGTCTTAAGGTTGGTAAAAAATGGGGTGTCTGCCGTTGCCCCTCTTTGACAGAACTCGGAAGTCATAAGTGTCGAGAGTGAATGTCAAAGCCCAGAGACGACCCATTTTTGACAAGGCTGAAGACTTAGACAAACATGCAAGATAACAAAGATGTGACTGCAGGCATGCCCGCAGGTAGGGGGCAAGATGCAAAATGATATGCATAAAGCCGGACGTAACTCATGATTATGCAAAGCAGCAAGTATATACAAATCTAACTACATTTCATGCAGTAAGGATAATGTAAATAAAGATGTAACGAAGCAAATATTCACAATAAATGTGATAGTTTTAAGCGGGAAGGCAAATCAAACTACATTTCATGCAGTTATGATGCAATCTTAGAGAGCATGTGTGATAGATACACAAAAGTGAAGAGAGTGTGCTGGATACACTATATGAATAAAGTGTGATTGATACACTAAGTGAAGCAAAGTGTGATAGATACACAAAGTGAATACAAAGTGTGATAGATGCACTAAGTGAAGCAAAGTATGATGGATATACAAAAAGTGAACGCAAAGTGTGATAGATGCACTAAGTGAACAGAGTGTGATTGATACACTGAAGGTGAACACAAAGTGTGATAGATGCACTATGTGAACAAAGTGTGATTGATACACTAAAAGTGAACACAAAGTGTGATAGATGCACTATGTGAACAGAGTGTGATTGATACACTGAAGGTGAACACAAAGTATGATTGATACACTAAAAGTGAACACCAAGTGTGATAGATGCACTATGTGAACAAAGTGTGATTGATACACTAAAAGTGAACACAAAGTGTGATAGATGCACTAAGTGAACAAAGTGTGGTTGATACACTAAAAAGTGAACACAAAGTGTGATAGATGCACTTAGTGAACAAGTGTGATGGATACACAAAAGGTGAACACAAAGTGTGATAGATGCACTATGCGAACGAGTGTGATGGATACACTAAAGGTGAACACAAAGTGTGATAGATGCACTATGTGAACAGAGTATGATTGATATACTAAATGTGAACACAAAGTGTGATAGATGCACTATGTGAATAGAGTATGATTGATATACTGAATGGATGAAGTGTGATTGATACACTAAATGAATAAAGTGTGATTGATACACTAAATGAATAAAGTGTGATTGATACACTAAACTAGAATGTATGTGATAGATACACTAAAGTGAATATGTGCATGGTAGATACACAAAATGAGAATGTGTGTGATAGATACACAAAAGTGAATGAAGTGTGATTGATGCACTAAGTGAATGAAGTGAAGTGTGATTGATACACAAAACGAGAATGTATGTGATAGATACACAAAATGAAAGAAGTGTGATTGATACACTAAGTGAAGGAAGTGTGATTGATACACTAAATAAATGAAGAAAGTGTGATAGATACACTAAGGGTGAATGAGGTGCGATTGATACACTAAAGAAATGAAGTGTGATTGATACACTAATTGAATGAAGTGTGATTGATACACTAAATAAAGGATCTCAAACGGAACTTTTTTGAATGAACCGTACATATAATATTGTGCATGAATGAGAAAGAAACTTGATAGGTACAATGCAATACAATGCATGATGTTTAATGAACGCAATAAACAAGCGTAGCGGCGCTTTAGAAAGCACCTCATGAGGTGAGTGGCGGTGAATCGCTCTTCTCCGACGGGGATCTCCCCCTGTGCTCTTAGAACACTTACCTTCAATCTTACAGTACAGAGGCTCTGAAATATTGACAAGGGTTCTTCACATAGAACACTTTGGATGTTGCCTTTCTTCCTGATCATATTCACAACTTTCCCTATTCTCCAATAGGGTGACAGACTAGGTTGGTTCAGTATCCAGAATTAAGGTGCATACACGCTATCTCAACCTATGGGGCTTCATACAGATTTCAAGCCGAGGACACGCCTCTGGGTATTTAAACCAGACTTTAGTCCCGAAAATCCCGAACCTTTACGTTCTAGGCATCAGCCATTCGAACTCTAGTTTCCACCGTCGCAGTTGGTCTCTTAGGAACTCATTGCGAACACAGCCAAGATGCCTCTGGCAGGGAATGGTACTTAGGGGAGCACTTTTGATCGCCATTCTGGCTTGAAGTAGACTTGATCTTGAGCTTGAAGTGGAGGCACACTCATACTTCAGAGCAATGGCAAGACCCGAAGAGGTACACACGGAATGTAGTCTCGGAACTTACTGAAGTTGAAACAAACTCAGATACCCGACATTTCCTCTTTTCTTTTGCTTTGTAGTCTGGAACCCATATAGCTTCAAATAGGTCCTAGTTTTACTATTCTGACATGATCTGGATTGAACCCTGCGATTTATGAAGGAACAAATACTATTTTGCACAAATGTGGAGAACGACACAGCACTCGGAGCGCAAAACGATTTTATTTTGAAATTGATAAATGAGTTCTCGACCGGGTATTGAGCCTACGACTGAACATAGCGCACTACGACTCAACAACGGAAAACAAAAGGTAAACAACCTAAACACAAATACAGACACGCTCGGAACGACTCAAAGCAAGAATTGAGATGAACAAAACAAAAGACACGACACACAGACATGTTACAAAGACGAGAGACCTCTTAGTGCACGAGGAGCCAGTTTCTCCGGGTATTATTTCCCACCCTTTCTAATTTGTGATTCTCATATCACTCGGCCCTCAGGCTCTGTTTTTCTGAAAAAGCCATTTTCTCACTTTTTCTCTCAGCTCACATCTCTCTATTCTTCAATCTCTCATTTTTTGTCCCTCCCCTGGGTGGTTGATGGATAAACAGAAAGTTGTGGGCTCTTGCCCATAGCATTCTGCTAGATTCTTTTTCTTGTACATAACAGTGAGTTTCTTCCACAGAGGGGCTGCGCTACAATTAGGTGTGTAGCAAATCTGCAGCTGACATCGGTTGACGATGTTCTGCTGGGGAGTTTGGACGTGATCAGATCTGTCCAGATAAGGGAGTGGAATATCTTGTCCCATTCCGGTTCGTGCTTCGCACATGGCTTGATACCTTGTTGCTTGGTGGATGAGAGAGCTTTCAGCCCTTTGTTGTTAACTTCAGTTGTGCCCTCTTCTGGCAGGTAGAGTGTCCTTCTTGGCAAGTATGTTGAAAATGGGGGAAAGACAGGAAGCCTGACTCAACTGTGCCCCTAGTTCATCATTTTGACCATTTGTGTTTTTGGCTTTCTACTAAAACAACTTTGACCAATATGAAAGTTAGATTAACATGCTTGTTCGATTTTCTGATTTAAAATCATGCAAGTCAGGCTGTGAGCGCTGAAAATTTTCCTGTTTTAGGTCCAAGAAATGGTTCAGTTTTAGAAAAATAGAATAATTTTCGAGAGAATTAGTCAACCTGAGTAAAAATTCTCAAAAACTATTTTCGCAAACAACCACTGCTCAATGAGCACGGAACCTACTCTTGAGATGCACAACCTCAGATCTGAAGGAAAATTGCCCCTTGCTTGGGGGACACCGCATGGCAACGGAAAGTTACCCTTGTTTGAACGGCACCGCCGCGCATTGAATGGCAATGGAAAGTTGCCCCTTGTTTGAATGGCACCACAGCGCATTGTAGTCAGTCCTCAGAGTGACGAACACAACCAAATTCTCGGATGCAAAGAAGTCAATGATGGTCAAAACCATTACATGGACATAGTTGAATTCGAAATGTTTTATGGCCGGACTTCAGAATGAAGTTGCCTACGTATCCCAAAGATGGGAATCAAGCCTCACGTAGTTCGGGGTTAAGGTACACTCGGGTATTTTAACCTCTCCTTTTGCGCTCTAACTTTTGCCAAGGCCGCTTTTCCGGGTTTTCAACATTGCGAGCTATGTTCTTCTTTTCCTTTTCAATTCTTTTCATTTCTTTTCTTCCTTTTTTTTTTTGTATCTTTTCTTTTCTTTTTTTCTTTCTCTTTTTTTTGTATCTTTTCCTTTTTTTTTCTCTTTTTTTTTTCTTTTCTTGCTCTAACTTTGCCTGGGTTGCCTTTCCGGGTTTTCGGCCCAGCGAGCCTCTCAAAGGGTAAAAGTGTAACAAGTCCATGCCGAATGCTTCTAAGACTCCGAAATCATCTGAATCCAAGAGAAGAGAATAACTGTTGTTCAGATTTGTAGAAGGATCCATTTTCGGCTCTTCGAGCGCATCGGGCATTTGTGCCTCTAGTTCGCGAGATGCTTCTGTTCTAGCTTCACAAGCTTCTTCTGATGAGGTCTGATCTTCTTTATCTGACTTTGGTACCTCTTGCTCGAGGGCTGCTTCCAATCTGGCCACACAGGCCTTCCTTGATGGTCGATCGTTGAACACTTCGAATTGTGGTTCAAGGTTTTAAAGCAAGGGCTTAAGTCTTGAGGCTGAGAGCGATCCAAAGCTGCACAATCTCAAGAGCGATTCCACACAGGTCTTCGTAAGATCGTGCAAAACATTTTGTTTTTTGAAAGTTTTTAAAGAAGCGACAAATCGCTCGCGCTGAAGATAGTGTGGAACCAATTTGGATCAAGCCAGGGTCCTTCTCAGTACTCACGCCGACAAGCATGATTTCAATCATTAAGGGCTTAGCACGCCTGTCTTTCTCTCAATTTGATCAAAGTTTTGCAAATTCCGAGGAATTCCTTTCTCTTTGTTTTCACCGCAGTGTTCAAAAGGTTTTAAAAAACTTAGGTCAATGCAATGAGTTCAAGGCACAAAAGAGCAGGTGAAAAGCACTGCCGTTTCGTTCAAAATTTCTAGCACAACTGGCGCAAGGCAGAAGCAAACACAAGAGTGTGAAAATCACTGTTGTTTCATTCAGATCTGTTGGCATAACTGGCTCCAAGGCAGAAACAGACTCAAAAAAAAGTAAAAAAACAAACACAAAACAAGCAAACGACGTCTGAGGTAACACCCCCGAAATCACCCAACTCTAACAAAACAGGACTGACTTAATACAACAAGACAGACCCGACTGACTTAGTATGAAAAGATTGACTCAATACAAAATGACAAGACTCAAAACAAAACAACAAGACTAACTCAATACCCAAGTCAAAATGTAACATCAACCAAATGCTTAAAACAGTGCGTGCCATACGCCATATCTGGAGTAAATCGAATGCTATCCGCAGGTGGTTCATCCCTTGATCACATAGTCACCTTATCCCCCACAAGTTCACTGATCAAGTGCCGATAGACTTTGCAGGACCTGGTGCAGCAATGACCCCGTTGTCAAACAGATCTTGTACATCATGGCACAAACGAAAGCAACTGTTGGTGTCATGACCGGTTTGTTGATGGTAGGCACAGTATTTAGTCTGGTCATGCTTTGCAGGGATAGGATCGGGTAGGGGCTGTTGTTCCAACGGTTTCAGATGTCCTTTCCGGAGTAAGACCTCTAGAGCCTTTGACAAAGGCATATGAAGTGGAGTGAAACCCCTCTTGACTCGAGGTGGGTATTTGGTTTTTTGTGAGCTACTTCCGGACGCACCGGTGAATGGGGTAGCTATTTTTGATGCGGTGGTGGTAACCATGCCCACTTCAGAAGATCTTGCAGCTGTATCACCACTGGTGGTCGCATTTGAACTGCGAGAAAACGCCCTCCTAGGCTGCTCTTTCTCCTGGTCAAGAAGGCCCTGCTTTATAGCGTCCTCGATCTGTACTCCCATCTCATGTAAATCTGAAAAGGTAGGAAAGGGGAGAACGATCATCTTCTGCATGAGGTTGGGCTGGAGGTTGCGCACAATCATCCGAATTTGATCTTTGTCAGTGGGCCTAAGGGTCATCAGGCCTTGGCCCTCCAGCGGGCTACGAAATCAGAAAAACTCTCCTTAGGCACTTGCCTTGTTGTCTCAAGATCACGGGTTGTGACCTCGATTTGCATGTTATAGGAGTACTGCGCAACGAAGGCCTCGGCCATCTCATCCCAGTTCCGTTTGACATCGTCTTCTAATTTTGCATACCAGATAGCGGCCACACTTGACAGGGTTCGGCCGAACAATGAAAGCTTCTACGGTCTAGTGAGGCCCATCGGCCGTAGTATATCTGAGAACAACCGGAGATGCACCAGGGGATCCCCAGATCCGTCAAAGCGGTTGATTTGTGGCATTTTAAAGCGGTCTGGCAGCGTCACGACCGTATCGGTATATCCATCCTCAATGTCCGGAATGGACTTGACACCCTGAGATTTCTTGAACAGTTTTTCAAGCTTGCTCACCTTCAATGCTGTGGGGTCCACCTCGGACTCAAAGGGAGAATCCGGCAGGTTGGTGGGTGTTTTGGGTAATTGGGGTAGGATTAGGGGCAGAGCCAGTCCTGTCGGAATGTCCGTATCTTCCTGGACATTTGGTGTCTCCCCAGGTGCTGGAGATCCTAGTGGGGGAGGAGCCTGATGTGAAGTAGATGCTCCGTTTTGCTGTTGCAGCCTGGTGATTTGCTCAGCCTGCTGGGCCATGATTGCAGCCTGCTGTTTGGCAAATTTCGTCTGGTGGGCAGCATCTTGCTGCATGAGTTTCATACTTTCTTGGAGTTGACGCATCATTTCCTCCATCCTTGCCATGTTCTGCTGTTCCGGCTGACTGACTGGTGGGGTGACTAAAAACTGATAAAAATTGAGGCCTCAGCCTGACTATTCACTGGTGGAGTGGATAAGGGCCACCAATCTGGTAACCGGAACCGGTGATCTGTGCCTAACTGGCCCCTTTTACCCTGTCTCTGGCGGAGGAACACTGATTTGCCCTTGAACTGAATCTCTGACCTGACAAAGTCTACCAGCACAAGTCCGATGAACCTCGGGGGATATCGGAGCGTTCTGAAGCTATGGTTCCAAGACTACCTAGCAAAAGAGAAAACATGCAGCATCTCAGCCTGATTTCACCTGAACAGATATGAGCATAGTTGAATAAGTGTGCTCTCTACTGAATTCTGCCCAAAATTCTGCCGGTGAACTGATACCCTCAGGTAAAACTGATTCCCAGATACTGATGCCCGCAGGCCTGATACCCAGACTTGCAAACTGTTACGTGCATTCCTGTAGGGACACACCCTAAAAGCACATAGCAAGCAAGTGAGAGCCAAAACACCCCTATGTTGGGGTAGGGTTTCCCTGTCCTATTTTGTCAGGAACTAGGGTTTCACTACGCACGCAGTGGTTTCAAACAACCTATATCGGGTAAGCAACCTGTCCTAGTTTGGAATGGTCACTATGGATTCCGAATATGCACTAGGTCGAATGGTCAAAAGGGATGCCCCGGTAAAACCGGGGTTTGTGCTTCCATACTGGCAGAGCCTGTAACCGGTCAGCCTTACGGTCATGCCTTGACAAGACAAGCCTCCGGCAAACCGTTCAAGAATAGAAGATGGCAAACGCGGTGTCCTAGGCGCACCAATGCACATGTAATGCAAAGAAACACACAAGTGTAGTCAAAACAAGATATCATGAGTTCGAGTCAAGTTCTCTAATTCCCCAGCAGAGTCGCCAAAAACTGTAGACGTCCCCGAACGCCCCGGGAGGAACGAGTCCCCCGTTCCGTTCGATATTGGGCTCACTACAGCTCAGGACTCTCAAATTGTCACGATTCGTAATCTGAACCAAAGAGTCCAAATCCGGCAAATCGTTTTGAGAAAACAGATTTTTAGAAAAAGAAGTGCCAAACATGGACTGCTTTGCCAGATACAGAGTCGCCACCTAAATATTTTTTATGGGGGAATTTAGAAAACCTTGACTCGGTGCCAAAGGCCACGTGTCCGTCATCACCAAAGTTGCCTCGGCTCAGGAGCTAAGGTACGATTGGGGGAAGGTCACTTCGTGAGAACCCCCGCTCGCCCGATCAAAGATCGGCCTCTACTACCATGATATCTATTTTTGAAAACATTATGTGTTCTTATTCCGGTTATTAGCCTAGATTACTATGTGATACGCACAGCATACAAGTATAGACTGGATCGCCTGAATTGGAACAAAACGTTTCATGTTTGTTTATTTGAAAATGGTTTGATGGTGCTACCCGCAGGTAGGCTAAGACGTGGATTTTCCACCCTCAGGTGGGCTTTAGAAAACATGATTTTGCCACTATCTAGTGGGCTTAAAACTCACAATGAATGATTTGTTCCAATCTAAATAATCCAATTCACCCACAGGCATTCAGGCAGTTATATCACTAAGCAATTAGCCTCATGATAAGCATGCTATCATGCAGTCACTCACACGCATGCAAGGATGCAAAAGCATAAAACTTACGGAGTATTCCAAGCCAAAACAGAAGCTAATTAGAAATCCATGCTGATCCTAATTATACAGAAATGCCTAATGCACACAATGCAAAAATGCGACTATAGCAGGCTCGGCTATTCTAGACATGGCATATGAAATGCTACAGCTAACATGTATTCAACTTTGAAATTGAAAATACAATGCAGTTGGTATGATGCGCCGAGCCTGGTGCATGCAAAACAGATGAATGAATGCAAACATGCTATCATACTGCATGCTAATTGAAACATGCCCTAATCTAACCATCATAAGTGGGTAAATAAAAGGGAGAAAGACGTGGGGTTGGAAGACATACATCACACACACGTACACTTATTACAGTTGTGCCCTCGCGCAGAGGGCCCGAATAAATAATATACAGTCCCAAATGAATAATTACAGTCCAAATATGTACAAAACCCTAATTAATTAATAAATTAAATTAGGAAAGTAATAAATTGGCATGCAAGCCAGGGACTGCCTCAAATCTACTCCAGATGATGAATGATGCATGCTCGGGTAGTCTTTTGCGGAGAATCCCTTGCGATGCCCCGGTTTGCCTTTGTTTGTAATTGTTCTTGGAATGCGTGCCAAGCTCCGGAAGGCTGTCGATTTTTGATTTGCTGCGACAGAGAGCAACAAAGGGGCATGGCAAAGTATTTTCACATATGTATGCATGACTACTCTTCAGGGAGTGTAGTCCTCGATCCTCGTGCCACCAATCACTCATATCGATGCATGATGGCCGAGGAGTTGAATTGCACGAATCAATACGAAATGAATGCATATATAAACACAACAAGACCTAAACTCCATCATGGATAATCCGCAGTGTCGGCGACCAGGAATTGAGACACGTTCCGTCACTCGGAGTACAAAACGTACCTCATTTCCCGTGCTCGGGCTAACTCCTATCCCAAACACAATGCAATATGCATGACATGCATGAATGCAACTAATATACAACCTAGCATGCGCAATGCTATGAAATGGCATACACGATGCACGAGGTAACATGTCATACACAATGCGCTAACATACAACCTAGCATACACAATGCTATGAAATGAAATGGCATACACAATGCACAATGGACTTACACCAACATGAGTGGACCTCAGCCACACTCACATTAGTGGCCATTTGATGAAAAATGAGACTCTCGGAATACGTGCACGCATGCACGCAAACCGAGGACCGAACCTAAGGCAACAAATGTCACTCCACCAAAGCATAGCAAGGCATGGAACATGGTATGCAAACATGCAAATTTCAACTCTGAAATATGCTACAAAACAGCCCCGAAACATGGAAACATGGCACCCGATGCATGGAATGAACCCTAAAATTCGAAACTAGGCACATAGAATGACTTGCAGCTACACAAAGCATGCATTATTTGATCATGAAGAATGAAGAAAGATGCAAGATAGTCCCAAAATATGCATATTTCTAGTTTATAACAAGTCTCAAAAATGAACACAAATAGGGCTAATCTATCATGCAAAAATGGCCCTAAAAGAGAGATTAAACACAAAGGGACAGCAGCTGGCCCCAAATGGCAAAGATCCCTTCAACAAAGTTGAAGATGGGCTCAAAAAAAGGCACTTTACAGTTTACATCAGGCCACGAAAATAATCACAAATAAGGCCAAACTATCATGCAAGAAAAGGCCTAAAAGAGGGATAAAGAGACAAGTGGCAGCTTCTGCTCTCAAACAGAGGAGAGCCCTTCAACAATGTTGAAGAGGGGCTCAAAACAAGATATTTTATAGTTTATGGAAATGTCCAAAACAGCTCACAAATAGGCCTAAAATACTATGCAAAAATTGGCCTAAAAGAGAGTTAAAGAGGAAAGTGATAGCTGGAGGCCTCAAACAGAGAAAGACCCTTAATCAAACATGGAGATGAGCTCAAAACATGACTATTTACAGTATGGGTCGGAGCCCAAAAATGTTAGCAAATATGGCTTAGATACAAAGCAAAATAAGGCACAAAAGAGGGAAAATGGGACTCACCCTTGTAGACCAATGCTTCAACAACTTTTGGGCCAAGTTTGGGAGTTCTTCACCTCTGGAAAACAGCCTCAAGTTGCTGGAATGGAGGATGGAGGCCTTGTGCTATGAGGTGTAGGGTAAATGGTGTAGGACTAAGGGTGTTTTCAGGGTTGGGATAGAGAGAGAGAGAGAGAGATTGAATGCAAGAGCTCAACACCAATTTTTGTAACCCTCTAAAATGCAGCTGGGGGTGCTGGTTATATAGGCAAAGGAATGGAGGAAAGGGGGGAGAAATGAAATTCAAATTTTCCCCCCAAAAGAGCCCCCCTCGGATACAGGATCTGGGGGGGAAAAAGAGGGCATATCTGTAAGTAACCAGGTGAGAGGGTCATGGCCGACCAGGTTCAGAAGGTTCAGGGGTTCGGCCGACCACCTCCCATGGCCGGCCGACCAAGGGTCAAAAGGGTCAAGCATAATTACTGGTCGGCCATCTCAAAAAGGTGGTCTCCCATGTGCGCACAACACAACTATGTGGTTGAAACCCAGAAAAAGTGAACCAGGAGAGAGAAAAGGCCATTTTTTAGAGGGGGTCAAAAGGGTCAGGCACAATTACTGGTCGGCCACCAAATATTGGTGGCCTCCCAGGTGTGTACAACACAAATATGGGGTTTAGGGTTCAAGAAAGTGGGCCTGGGGTGGTCAACATTGGCTTTCAAGTGAGGAAAACGGGCGTCGGAGAGCGATGAAGAAGTAAAGCTGGCTTTTTAGAACAATTGCTGGCCTCCCGCCCTCCTACAAGCTTCCTAACTATGAAAATAAGGTCTCCACCAAAAAAGAACCAAAACGGATGCAAAACGGAGGTTCGGGGGACCGAAACGCGCGGCCCGGGGCCCCGAAAATGGGCTGTTAAGCACCGGAGGTGGCGTTCAACCACGAAGTTGGTCTCTCGGGCCACAGTGTTCCTCAAAAGGGAGGAACTAAGGTGTGTGCCAAAAAAACCGGAGCAAACGGAGGTGGTTAGGCGGTCCCGAACCGAGGCACACGGTTGTCGGCTCCGAAAAAACGGAAATCGGGCTCCAAAATGGGAAAAATGGCCTACGACCATGAAACGTAGCCTACGGCCACTGAGAGATGATCTACGAGACCTCTCTCTCCCTTTGGGAAGAGAAAACAGAGAAAACAGAGCCTGGTTCGCAAACCGAGGCAAGGCACGAAAGAGTCCGGAAGTCCGGAAGCAAGGCTAGCAGCCGAGACTCTGAAACTTCTGAACGAGCACGATATGCAATATCACTGAGAGCTCAATTGGTGACGTCTGAGTCTTAAGGTCGGTAAAAAATGGGGTGTCTACACCATCCCTTTACCCCGGTCCATTTGTGCGGCCCAACTTACAAAGAAGGCCCTTCTTTAGCTCGGCCCAATTTGTTCACAAATTACCCTCTCAATTGCCCCTTAATTCCATTTGCGCAACATGATTTGGGATTACTCTTCTCCAGTCGAGCTAAAACTTTAGCCTTTCAACTAAGCTAAAACGCCACCGGGCTACCAAACAGTTCGGGTCTTTTCAGTCGCTGCAAAACTGAATCGCTTTCTATTCCATGGACACGTGGCTGACCCTCATTGGTCAAGCACAGCTGTCCCAGCCGTCTTCATACTTTGCGTATTTTGAACAGTCCCGCCCAAACGAAGGTTTTATACAAAAATCCCATTTTTTCAAACCACAATATTTCTGTTCATCTTCTCTCTCTCTCTTTCCCTCTGAATCTCCATTTTCACAACCTTCAGCACTTGCAAAGCTTATGTTCTTCCCACTATTCTTGCGACTTTGATTTGCGTTTTTCTGCCTTCAAACTGTAAGTAACTTATTCCCATTTCCTTTTTGTTTGTACAATTTCTGAAGTATGTAGCATAATACTCGTATGTTTCTCAAAACGCACACACTATTTTAGCTTTCATTTTTCTGGGAAGTAACCATTAAAAATCATGTAATATAACCACTAGTTTCACGAACAATTCTAAGAAACGACGCTTTTGATCCAAAATAATATTTCAACCGAACTAGGTAGTTGTTTGTATCTTTAGGTGTGAACCTAGCCAAAGTAGATAACTCTTCTAGTGACCGAACTAAAACGTCATGCCAAACCTTTAGTTTCATTCAGCAGGGGTAAAGTCCTCTGTACCAACCGAACTAAGAACAGATAGTATTCCACGTAGCCGAGCTAGGTTTATACTTATTTTGCCTTTGTACATAGCACGGTCCATCGATCTGTGCTTAACACTTCTTCTTTTCTACTTTGCAGATTGACTTAGGTTGGCCAGGCACTCCTTTGCTTCAACCGAGATACTGAGGGTCATCTCAACACCGAGCTAGCTCTGCAGGCTAATTTATACATAACTTAAGTCCATATGGGTAAATATAGGTTTTTAGTAAACTCCCCAGGAGCTATTGTGGAATTCTGCAAGGATTATAACATCTCTGATGACGTCCACCTTTCCCTGGCCGAACTAGACACTACCCAATGGAGAAAATCGGGCGTCGTACCTTTCACCGTGCTATCCATTGTTAAAGTCGGCCTCCGATTCCCAGTTCAACCCCTTCTTTGCGAATTCCTTAGGCAAACAGGGATATGCCCAACCCAACTTAGCACCAATTCATACAGAATAATAAACGGTATCGCCGAGCTAAATCACCGGCTTGGCCTTAACATCGATTTAGCCGAACTGTTCCACCAATACTCGCTTGGCCAGAATGAAGATGGCTGGGTATATTACCTAAGAATAAGACGCCGCCGAGAAAAGATAATAAAGAACACCCCTGTAGACGTCCCCGAACGTCCCGGGAGGAAATTCCCCCCGTTTTGTTCATTGGGCTCACTACAGTTCAGGACTCAATGTCACGGTCCTGTATCTAATCTCGCAGAGTGCAATGCAAGACCAATGAAATCATCAAAGAGTCCAAATTCGGCAAATTATTTTTGAAAACAGATTTTTTTGAAAGAAGTGTCAAACATGGACTGCTTTGCTAGATACAGAGTCACCACCTAAATATTTTGTTTTGGAAAATTTAGGAAATCCTGACTCGTTGCCTAAGGCCACGTGTTCGTCATCACCAAAGTTGCCTCGGCTTGGGAACTTGGGTACGATTGGGGAAGGTCACTTCGTGAGCACCCCCACTCGCCCGATCAAAGATCGGCCTCTACTAACCATGATATCGGGTTTTGAAAACACTATGCGTTTTTATTCCGGTTATTAGCCTAGATTTACTATGTGATGCGCACAGCATACAAGTATAGACTGGATCGCCTGAATTGGAATAAAACATTTCATGTTTTTTATTTTGAAAATGGTTTGCTACTCGCAAGTAGGCTAAAAATGTAAATTTTGCCACCCTCGGGTGGGCTTAGAAAACAAGATGATTTGCCACTATCTAGTGGGCTTAAAACTCGCATTTAATGAATTGTTCCAATTCGAATAACCTAACCTTCACCCATAGGCATTCAGGTAGGTATATCATATAAGCGCATAGCCTCATGGTAAGCATGCTATCATGGCAGTCACTCACACACATGCAAGGATGCTAAAGCATAAAACTTACCAAGTACTCCAAGCCAAAACAGAAGCTATGTTAGAAATCCATGCATGATCCTAACTATACAGAAATGTCTAATGCAACACATGCAAAATGCAACTAAGATAGACTCGGCTATTCTAAAGATGGCATATGAAATACTACAACTAACAAGTATTCAATTTGGAATTGAAATACAAATGTAGTTAGTATGGTGCGCCGAGCCCGGTGCATGTAAGACAGATGAATGATGCAAACATACTATCATACTGTATGCTAATTGAAACATGCCTTAATCTAACCATCATAAGCTGGTAAATAAAAGGGAGAAAGACGTGGGGTTGGAAGACATACATCACACTCACGCACACTTATTACAACATTGCCCTCGCTCGGAGGGTCCGAAAGAATAATACAGTCCGAATGAATAATACAGTCCGAAATAAATAATTAAATATTACAAAACCCTAATTAATTAACAAATTAACTAGGAAAGCGATAAACTAGCATGTAAGCCTATGGACTGCCTCAGCTCTGTTCCGAATGGTGGAATGATGCATGCTTGAATTGCCTGGCGCGGAAATCCATTGCGATGCCCCGATTCGCCTCTGTTTGCAATTAATGACGGAATGCTGTGCAAGGCTTTAGAAAGCTGCTGATTTCTGATTTGCTGTAACAGAGAGCAAGAAAGGGGCATGGCAAAGTATTTTTACATATGTATGCATGACTACTCTTCAAGGAGTGTAGTCCTCGATCCTCGTGCCACCAATCACGCATCTTGATGCATGATGGCCGAGGAGTCGAATTGCATGAATTGATGTGAAATGAATGCACATGAAAACACAACAAGACCTAGATTCCATCATGGGTAATCCGGAGTGTCGGCGACAGGGAATTGAGACACATTCCGTCACTCGGAGTACGGAACGTCCCTCGTTTCCCGTGATCGGGCTAATTCCTATCCCAAACACAATGCGAATGAGATGGCATACACAATGCGACTAACATACAACCTAGCATACGCAATGCTATGAAATGGCATACACAATGCTCGATGTAACATGGCATACACAAAGCTCTAACACGCAACCTAGCATACGCTATGCTATAAATTAAAACGGCATACACAATGCATGATAGACTTACACCAACATTAGTGGACCTTAGCCACACTCACATCAGTGGCCATAAGATGAAAATGAGATGACCGAAATACGTGCACACATGCACGCATACCGATGACCGAACTTAAGGCATCAAATGCCACTCTACCAAAGCATGGCAAGGGATGAAAGATGGCCTATGAACATGTAATTTCCAGTACTAAAATATGATGCTAAATGATCCCGAAACATGGAAATATGGCACCCGATGCATGGAATGAGCCCCGAAACTCAAAACTAGTCCAATGCATTGAACCACAAGTATACAAAGCAAGCATTATTTGATCATGAAGTCTAAAGACAGAGCCAAGGCAGTCCCAAAACATGCACATTTCCAGTTTAAAGTATGGCCAAAAGATGCTAACATGATGGACTAAAATAGCATGCAACATCGGCTAGTAAGTATGGGTTGTATTACAACTATATGATGTGCATGAGATCTCATCAAACCAACCAAAAATAGTGAATAAAACATGCCAAAATATGTCCAAATAATCACTGAAATGCAGCCAATGCATGCAGAAATGAGAGGCTTCTTCGGAAGGCCATTCAAGGGGTTGTTAAGCACATATAAGATAGACACTTAGCATGACCAAACCAACTTTGGAAATGAGTTATGAAAACCCTAAAACTCACAAAATAGGCCCTGAAATCAGTCTAGGAGACATGCAAAGAAAGGCCCCCTCAAAAGGCCTCGAATGGAATTGTTCTACACATGCATTGTAGGTATAAAATATGATCAAAAGGGCCCCGGAAAGACCTAAGGCAGACCTTAAAACTGACAGAATGAGGCCTGAAATCAGACTTCGATGCATGAAAAATGGGGTCCCCTTGGAAGGCCCAAAAGACCCCCAAACAAGACAAGGAGAGAGGGGGTCACCCCTCTCTAATTTTGGCCCTAAAAAATGTATCAAAGCTACTGAAAATCCACTGGATTTCAGTGGGTAAGAGGCCAAACCATGGCCAATGCAAATGCTCTAATGCATAGCCTTAATCATGAAAAGATGAAGCATGCACAGGGGGAAGATGACCCCAAACAGAAATGGGACCTTAACAAAACTTGAAGAGGATGTCAAAATAAGAATTTTTTCAGTTTATAGAAAATCTCGAAAATGCTCACAAGTAAGGCTAAAATAGGATGCAAAAATAGCCCTAAAAGAGAGATAGAGGATAAGGGGAAATAAATGACCTCAAACAGAAACGTTCCCTTAAACAAAGTTGGAGAGGGGATCAAAATAAGACACTTTCTAGTTTGGGTCAAAGCCCAAAAATTCTTTTAAGTAAGGATAACCAATCATGCAAAAAAATGCAAATTTAAGGGAAATGGACACTTACCCTTGAAGAGCCGACCTCCAGCAGCTTTTAGACCAAGTTGGTGAGCTTTCAACCTCTGAAAATGACTTCCAAGGTGCTGGAATGGATGATGGAGGTGTGGTGCTAAGGGTTGTAGTGCAAATGGACCAAAAAAATTAGGGTTTTGGAGCTTGGAATAGTGACAATAGAGGAGGGAGGTTATAAGCCTTAAGCAAAAATGTTCAACCCTTCAACAAGAAGCCAAGCCTCTCCTTTATAGAGGAGAAGCTTCAAAATATCTCCAAGAGACCCCAAGTATTCTCCATACACGTATGGAGGATGCACCAAATGGCCTCCAGCTGCCACAGCTGGATTACACTCAAAGAGAGCAAAAAACAAGAAGCAGGCCGGCCAGTTCAAGTGGCCGGCCGACCACTCCCCCTGGTCGGCCGACCAGGGGTCAAAAGGGTCAACAAAAATTGCTAGTCGGCCTACCTAGAAAGGTGGCCTCCCAGATGAGTAGAATACAGCTGTGTGGAGAAAAACTAGAAAAAGTGACCCAAGAGAGAGAAAAGCTAGCTTTTAAGCAAGGTTCAAAAGGGTCAAGATGAATTTCTGGCCGGCCTATCCATATTGGTGGCCTCCCAGATGAGCACAACACAATAGTGGTATGGAAAGCCAGAAAATGTGGCTCAAAAGTGAGAAAAACCAGCTTTCTGTCAGAAAAACCGACTTTTGGAGAGAGAAAATGAGAAAACTGGCTTTTCAAGGGAATAGGTGGCTGGCCACCATCCTACCACCTCCCTAACAATGAAAATAAGGTTCCTACCAAAAATGGACCAAAACGGATGCAAAACGAAGGTTTGGGGGCCAAAACGCACAGTTTGGGGCCCCGAAAACAGGCTGTTAGACACCAGAAGTAGTGTATGACCACGAAGGTGGTCTCCAAGACCACAGTGTTCCCCTAAAAGGATGAAATAAGGTGTGTGCCAAAAACTGGAGCAAATAGAGGTAGTTAAGCGGTCCCGAACTGAGGTACACGGCCGACGGCTCCGAAAATCGGAAACCGGGCTCCAAATGGGACAAATGGCCTACGACCACGAAATGTAGCCTACGGCCACTGAGAGATGATCTACGAGACCTCTCCCTCCCTTCGGAAAGAGAAAACAGAGAAAATAGGACCCGGTTCGCAAACCGAGGCAAGGCACAAAAGAGCCTCGAAGTCCGGAGGCAAGGCTATCAGCCGAGACTCTGAAACCTCAGATTGAGCACAAAATGCAACATCACCAAGCGCTCAACTAGTGACGTCTAAGTCTTAAGGTCGGTTAAAAATAGGGTGTCTACAGTTGCCCCTCTTTGATAGAACTCGAAAGTCATACGTGACAGGAGTGAATGTCAAAGCCCAGAGACGACCCATTTTTGACAAGGCCGAAAACTTAGACAAACATACAAGATAACAAAGATGTGCCCGCAGGCATGCCCGCAGGCAGGGGCAAAATGCAAACAGATATGCACAAAGATTTTGATAATTGGACTTATACGCTACGCGAAGCCAGTTTGAAAATTGGACTTATACGTTACACGAAACCGGTCTGATAATTGGACTTATACACTACGCGAAGCCGGTTTTGAAAATTGGACTTATATGCTACGCGAAGCCGGTTTTGAAAATTCAGGATTTATGCGATGCACTGTAATGACTAAAATGCAATGTGATAGCTAGGAAAAGGGCTTACAGGGGCAATTGGCAATGACTTACCTCGGCAATGTCCTACCTCATGTTGATGTGGGAATCTTCCTCTTCTTCTCAGTTGAACTACAGGTACTACTTTTCTCCCTGACTATGGTCGCAGCTTTTCCTATTCTCCAACAGGGTGACAGACTAGGTTGATTCGGTATCCAGAATTGAGGCGCATACATATGCTATCTTAATCTATGGGGCTGCCATACAGATTTCAAGCCGAGGATACACCCCTGGGTATTTAAACCAGACTTTAGTCTCGGAAATCCAGAACCTTTGCGTTCTAGGCAAGAGCCATTCGAACTCTAGTTTCTACCGTCTCAGTTGGTCTCCTAGGAACTCACCGCTAACACTAGCAGATGGCTATACCAGACCACCGGAAGTCGTTCGGGCACGACAAACACCAAAGGAATTGCACCTTTAGAGGATTTAAGGTCTCCTAGACCAGACGATAAAACAGATATGATACAATAGATAATAGATGCGATGTAACAGAGAGCACAATAGATGCAAAGGGTGACATACTCTAACCATGCTGGACTCGTGAGTGGAGGCAGAACAAAGAAAATTAATCAGGAGCGCGTTCCACGCAACCTAAGATAAATTCCAAACACGTTGAAAATTGTGTGAGGAAAAGGAGGCTCCAATCACGCTAAAATTGTGAGAAGAGGTAAACAAATTCCAAACAAGCTGAAATCGTGTAAGGAACGAGATGCTCAAACCACGCTGAAATCGTGAGATTAGATCCAACAATCCGCCCAGCGCGTCTACAATGCAACCTGGGATAAATTCCAAACACGCTGAAATTACGTAAGGAACGGGACACTCAAACCACGCTGAAATCGTGAGAGGAGGCCTAAAAACAACCGCCCAGGTGCGTACACAACGTAACCTGAGATAAATTCCAAACACACTAGAATCGTGTGAGGAAATGGGCACTCAAACCACGCTGAAATCGTGAGAGGAGGCCTGAAAAAACCGCCCAGGTGCGTACACAGCGCAACCTGAGATAAATTCCAAACATATGGAATCGTGTGAGGAAACGGGCACTCAAACCACGCTGAAATCGTGAGAGGAGGCCTGAAAAGAACCGCCCAGGTGCGTACACAACGCAACCTAAGATAAACTCCAAACACATTGGAATCACGTAAGGAAACGGGTACTCAAACCATGCTAAAATCGTGAGAGGAGGCCTAAAAAGAACCGCCCAGGTGCGTACAAAACGCAACTTGAGATAAATTCCAAACACGCTGGAATCGTGTGAGGAAACGGGCACTTAAACCACGCTGAAATCGTGAGAAGAGGCCTGAAAAGAACCACCCAGGTGCGTACACAACGCAACCTGAGATAAATTCCAAACACGCTGAAATCGCGTAAAGAACGGGACACCCAAACCACGCTGAAATCGTGAGAGGAGGTCCAACAATCCACCCAGCGTGTCTACAACGCAACCTGGGATAAATTCCAAACACGCTGAAAATCGCGTAAGGAACGGGACACTCAAACCACGCTGAAATCGTGAGAGGAGGTCCAACAATCCGCCCAGCGTGTTTATAACGTAACTTGGGATAAATTCCAAACACGCTGAAAATCGCGTAAGGAACGGGACACTCAAACCACGCTGAAATCGTGAGAAGAGGTAAACAAATTCCAAACACGCTGAAATCGTGTGAGGAAGGAACAAACTCTAACCACGCTGAAATCGTGCGAAGAGGTCAGGTAACTCAGGAGCATGTTCCACGCATCCTAAGTTAAGTCCCGGGGGACCACAATCCTAAACGCTGCCTAGCATAAAAGGATAAACAATAAGAGATAATACAAGATGCAAATGAATGCAATAAATGAGATGATACAGTACATGTTACAAGGGATGTAGAGCATGACGTTTAGGGAATGCAATAAACAAACAAAGTGGCACTTTAGAAAGCACCTCATGGAGTGAGTGGCGGTAAACCGCTTTACTTTGACGGGGAATGGTATTCAAGGAGAGTACTTCTGATCGCCATTCTGGCTTGAAACAGTGAAACAATCAACACAATATGCTGTTCACTTTGAACACACAGCTCGTATCAGCACACTGCTCATTCTGAACACGCAGCTCATAACACAGTATTCAGTTTACTCGGCACACAGCTCAGTCTGAACAGACAGTCCGATCCGAAAAGACGGGATGCAAAAACAGAACCTGTAGAAGTTGAAATAAACTCGGATGCTCCAAATTTTCCCTTTTTTCTTTTGCTTTGCAGTCTGGAACCCATATAGCTTCAAATAGGTCCTGGTTTTACTGTTCTCACATGACCTGGGTCGAACCCTGCGATTTTTTTTTTTTTTGAAAGAACAAAATCTTGTTTTGCACAAATGTGGAGAACGGCACGGCACTCCTGAGCACAAAACGAATCATTTTGAAATTGAGAAACGAATTCTTAACCGGGTATTGAGCCTACGACTGAACAGAGTGAAAAAGACTGAACAACGGAAAACAAAAGGTAAAACAACCTAAAAACAACTCAATAAAGGAAAAATAAGGTATAACAACCTGAACACATTTATTGACACTCAAACGACTTAAAACAAGAATCGAGACAAACAAAACACACAGACACAGCACTCAGCTGTGTTACAAAGGCAAGATACCTCTTGGTGCACGAGGAGCCAGTTTCTCCGGGTATTGTTTCCCACCCTTTCTTATTTGTGATTCTCATATCACTCGGCCCTCAGGCTCGGCTTTTCTCACAAAACCCTTTTCCTCACTTTTTCTCTCAGTGCACATCTCTCTTTTCTTTAATCTCTCATTTTTTTTATCCCTTCCCAGGGTGGTTGATGGATAAACAAGAAGTTGCGGGCTCTTGCCCTTAGCATTCTGCTAGATTCTCTTTCTTCTGCGCACAGCTAGTGAATTCCTCCCACAGAGGAATTGCGTTACAACTGGGTGTGTAGCAAATTTGCAGCTGACATCGGTTGACGATGCTCTGCTGGGGAGTTTGGACGTGATCAGATTTGTCCAGATGAGGGAGTGTAATATCTTGCCCCATTCCAACTCGTGCTTCGCACTTGGCTTGATACCTCGTTGCTTAGAGGATGTGAGAGCTTTCTTCCCTTTTGTGGTCAGCTTCAGTGGTCCCCCTTTCTGGCAGGTAGAATGCCCTTTTTGGCAGATAGAGTGCCCTTTCTAGCAAGTGTGTTGACAATGGGAAAAAGATAGAACACCTGACTCAACTGTGCCCCTAGTTCATTATTTTGACCATTTTTTGTTTTTGGCTTTCTGTTAAAACAATTTTGACGAAAATGAGAGTTAGATTAACATGCTTGTTCAATTTTCTGAATCATACAAGTTAGGTTATAAGCACTGAAAATTTTCCTTTTTGTGTCAGAAATGGTCCAGTTTTGGAAAAGTGGAATAATTTTCGAGGGAAATAGTCAACCTTAGTAAAAATTCTCAAAACTGTTTTTGCAAACAGCCACTGCTCAATGAGCACGGAACTTACTCTTGAGATACACAACCTCAGATCCGAAGGAGAATTGCCCCTTGCCTAAACGGCACTGCATGGCAACGGAAAGTTGCCCCTTGTTTGAATGGCACTGTAGCGCGCTGTATGGCGACGGAAAGTTGCCCCTTGTTTGAATAGCACCGCAACACATTGTAACCAGTTTTCAAGGTGACGATCACAACCGAACTCTCGGATACAGAGAAGACAACGATGATCAGAACCATCACATGGACACAGTCAAATTTGAAGTGTTTTACGGCTGGACTTCAGAATGAAGTTGCCTACGTATTCCAAATATGGGAATCAAGCCTTCTGTAGTTCGGGCTTAAGGTACACTCGGGTATTAAACCTCTCCTTTTGTGCTCTAACTTTTGCCAAGGCCACCCTTCCGGGTTTTCAACCTTGCGAGTTATGCTTTTCTTTTCTTTTCAATTCTTTTCATTCTTTTCATCTTCTTTTTTTTTTCAATTCAATTTTTTCTTCATTTTTTTGCATTTTCTTCATTTTTTTTTTTGCATTTTTTTTTTGTTCTTTTCCTTCTTTTCTTGCTCTAATTTTTGCCTAGGTCGCCCTTCCGGGTTTTTGGCCCAGCGAGCCTCTCAAGGGTAAAAGTGTAGCTTTTGTCCATATGGAATGGTTTGAGATCTCGAAGCCATCTGAATCCAGGAGAATGGCTGTTGTTCGCTGATGATGTAGGAGTCCATCTAATGGGGGGCTGAATTTGCCCCTAGTGTTGTGGATAGGAACTTGATTGTCCTTCACCAATACTTTATTCTTTTCTCCCTTCTGGGGTTTGGCATTCTCGCTGATCTTCATCTTTGACTCTTCGAGTACATTTGAAATTCTTTTGCCCCTAGTTCGAGGGGTGCTCCTGATCTAGCTTCGCAAGCTTCTTGATCCGACTTTGTCGCCGCTACTTCACGGGCTGCTTTTGATCCGGCCACACAGGCCTTACATTGTAGTTGACCGTTGAACATTCTGAATCCAAGTTCAAGTTTTGAAATCAAGAGGGGTGGAGTCTCGAGGCCGAGAGCGATCCTAGGTCCTAGGCTGCATAATCTCAAGAGAGATTCCACACAGATCTTCGCAGGACCGCACAAAATATTTTTTTGAAATCTTTTAAGAAAGCGACCAGTCACTCGCGTTGAAGACAGTGTAGAACCAATCTGGATCAAGCCAGGATCCTTCCCAGTACTCATACTAACAAGCATGATTTCATTCATTAACGGCTTAGCATGTCTTTCTTTCTCTCAATTGATCAAATTTTTACAAAACCCGAGGAATTCATTCGTTTTCACCGCAGTGTTCAAAAAAAGTTTTGAAAAACTTAGGTCAATGCAATAATTTCAAGGCACAAGAGAGCAGGTGGAATGCACTGCCATTTCATTCAAATCCCGGCACAACTAGCACACGGCAGAAGCAAACACAAGAGTGCGAAAATCACTGCTATTTCAATCAAAATCTGTTGGCATAACTGGCTCCAAGGCAGAAACAGACTCAAAAGAAAACGAAAAGACAAACACAAAACAAGCAAGTGATGTCCGAGGTAACACCCCCAAAATCACCCGACTCCAACAAAACAGGACTGACTCAATACAACAAGACAGACCCAAAACAAAAAGACTGACTCTATACAAAAGACAGACTCAATACCCAAGTTAGAAAGCACAAAAACTGGTGTTTGTATATTGCTCAGAATAGTGCGTAATATTCCCACGTCTGGAGTTAATCGAGCGCCACTCGCAGCTGGTTCATCCCCCGATCACATCACATTATCTCCCAAGTTCACCGATCCAGTGCCGATAGACTTTGCTGAGCTCGATGGGAGGATGACCCTGTTGTCAAACAGATTCTATACTTCGTGGTGAAGACGAAAGCAGTTGTCGGTAGTATGGCCAGTTTGCTGATGGTACACGCAGTACTGGGTAGCATCATGTGTAGCCGGAAGAGGGTTCGGGAGAGGCCGAGGCTCAAGGGGTTTGAGATGGCCTTGTCCAACAAGGATTTGGAGAGCTTTGGGCAAAGGCATATAGAGGGCATGGAAGACCCTCCGACGTCGGGGTTGGTACTTCAAGGTTTGTGGATCTTTGCTGGACGCACTAGCAGAGGGATTGGCAGGTGCTGGCCTGGTTTGCTGATCTCTTCCGAGCGGAGGATTAGAGCTAACAGGATCGTTTCTGGTACAACAGCCTTTCTCCCGGCTTGCCCCTTGATTCAAACTGCCCCCAACTTGAATGGTGAAAATGTTATCCACAGCCTTTGCAACAACTGCAATCACTTGCTGTTTGTTCAGCCCTTCAGCTTTCAAAGCCTCAACAGCCAACAGAAGATGTTTATGGGGATCCATGTCCACCTCTACCTTGTTCTTCCCATTCGCCTCAACTTGACTAAAGGATTGGGTTGCTATATCAGAATGAAGCCCGGTTATTGCTGACATGCCACCACCCAAATCTGAGATGGCTTCAGGTTGGCCCTTTTTAGTTGCAGGTTGCCCCAAGATTGAGGAGCCTTTTGGATTGAAACTTCTAGCCTGTGATATGGTTGATGATGGAGCCAAAATTCCAAAGGCTAGGTCTGCCACAGTTCTTTGACGATCTTCGATCATTCTCATCAACTCAGAAGTGGTAGGCTCATAGGATTGAGATGATTGGGGTTCAGATGCACCCATTATGCATAAGTCCATGCTTTTTGGGATAAACACCTCAGGCTTGGGTAGATGGACTGGGGTGATGTATATGCTGGGGTCGTAAGGGACGACCAGTGTATGGATTAGATTGAGATGTGGATGAGGTACTTGGTCATTGGGGTCTAAAGGTGGAGCTATTGTCCGGTAGACGATGAGATTTTGGACCTCGTGACGAAGGCGGTAGCAACAGTCGGTGCCATGAACGCGCTGCTGATGGTACACACAGTACTTGGAGGGGTTATGTCTGGCTGGGAGTGGGTCAGGCAAAGGTTGAGGATCGAGGGGTTTGAGATACCCTCTTTCCATCAAGACTTTTAGTGCGCTAGTCAGGCTCATATAGAGAGGGGTGAAAGTTTTGCCCTGAGCTCGGGCTGGGCCGGCGATTTGTAGGCTTGGATTGGCAAAAGGGTTGGCTGTGGCGACTATATTGATTTCTGCGGGTTTGGGAATAGCGCTACTACCAGCATTGGCACTCCCTGAAATCACCCTCCTTGTCGCTTCACTTGTTCTGGGAATGATCCCATTGTTGAACGCATTCTCGATCTGAACCCCCAGTTCATGCAAACTTTTGAAAGTGAATAGTGGAGCGACTATCAACTTTTGCAACATATCATGCTCGAGGTTTCGCACCATCATCTGCACTTGATCCCTCTCAGAAGGGCGATGATCTGTCATTTGTGCTGCCTTTGCTCTCCACCTCGCAACGAATTCCACAAAAGGCTCTGTTGGGTTCTGGCGAGTTGCTTTAAGCTCTTGGATGGTCATTTCAACTTGGGTATTGTAGGAATACTGATCGACAACGGCCTCAGCCAGTTCTTCCCAGTTTTGCTTCACTTTATCCTCTAACCTAGCGTACCAAGTGGCTGCTACACCCGACAGGGTTCTTCCATACAGAGAGAGTTTCTGTGGCTTAGTCAGACCCATCGGCTTCAGGATATCCAAGAAAAGCCGGATATGTACCATAGGATCACCAGACCCATCGAAACGATCAATATGTGGCATTTTGAATCTGTTTGGGAGCCGTACGGAAGACTCGGTGTACCCATCCTCAATGTCGGGAATGGAGTTAAGGCCCTGTACCTTTTTGAATTGCTTCTCAAGGTTTGCAATTTTCACTGCGGTTAGATCGAGGTCATTAACATCAAGGGGATAAAGCCTCTCATTAGGCTGCACCAGGGGTCTGAAAACTTGGGCTTGAGCCAACCCTTCTCGAGGATCTGGACCCTACAAATCTTCAGCTGGCGGAAGTGGGTCAAAGTTCGGCTGGGGTCCCAAAGCTGGATGTGAGGCAGATGCCCTGGATGGGCACTGCGTTTCAATACTAGTCTCGGCCTGCATGGCAGTTCCCTGATTTAACGCTGCTATCACGGCCACAAATTCTTCCGAACCCTGTGCCATCACAGTCTGCTGATGATGTGACTGGTGACTGACGGATCAGATGAACCGGTGAGCCTTGACTGGCCCTTCTCTGCCTTGCCTCAGTGAAAGAAAACACTGGATGCTCTGAACTGAGTCTCTGACTGGACAAAGTCTATCAGCACTAGTCCAATGTACCCGGGGGATATTGGAACCTTCTGAAGCTATAATTCCAGGACTACCTAGCAAAAGAGAAAACAGGCAGCATCTCAACCCATTTTTGCCAAAATAGATATGAGCGTAGTTGAATGACCGTGTTCTCTACCAAATTTTGCCCAAAAGTCTTCCTGTAAACTGATACCCTCAGGTAAAACTGATTCCCAGATACTGATGCCCGCAGGCCTAATACCCAGACTTGCAAACTGTTACATGCATTCTTGTAGGGACACACCCTAAAAGCACATAGCAAGCAAGTGAGAGCCAAAACACCCCTATGTTGGGGTAGGGTTTCCCTGTCCTATTTTGTCAGGAGCTAGGGTTTCACTACGCACGCAGCGGTTTCAAACAACCTATAATCGGGTAAGCAACCTGTCCTAGTTTGGATGTGTCACTATGGATTCCGTATATGCACTAGGTCGAATGGTCAAAGGTGTGCCCCGGTAAAATCGGGGTTTGTGTTCCCGTCGTGGCAGAGCCCGAACCGGTCAGCCTTATGGCACGCTTCGTAAAGCGAGCCTCCGGCAAACCGTTCAGGAATAGCATACGGCAAACACAGTTCCTACGGTGCGACCAATGCAAATGCCAATGTATAAGAACACAAAGTGTAATCAAAACAGATATCATGAGTCGAGTCAAGTTCTCTAACCCCCGTGGAGTCGCCAGAAACTGTAGACGTCCCCGAATCGTCCCGGGAGGAAATTCCCCCGGTTTTGTTTCATTGAGGCTCCACTACAATTCAGACTCAATGCAACGTCCTGTATCTTAATCTCGCGGTACCAAAATGCAAGACCCGTGAAGTATCATCAAAGAGTCCAAATCGAAAAAACTTTTGAAAACATTATTTTTTGAAAGAAGTCGCCAAACATGGACTGCTTTGCCAGATACAGAGGTCCCACCTAAATATTTTATTTTGGTGGAAATTTAGGAAATCCTAGACTCTTTGCCAAGGCCATGTGCTCGTTCATCACCAAAGTTTGCCTCGGCTCGGAGAACCTTGGTACGATTGGGGAACATCACTCGTGAGCATCCCCCGCCGCGCTCCGATCAACAGCGCCTCATAACCATGATATCGGTTGTGAAAACTATGCGTTCTTATTCCGGTTAATTAGCCTGGGTACGTTGTATCGCCCAGCATACATAGTATAAACCTTGGATCGCCGATATTGTGAATAAACATTTCATGTGTTTATTTGAAAGAAGGTTTGCTACTCGTAAGTAGGCTAAAATGTGGATTTGCCACCCTCAGGTAGGCTTAGAAAATATGGTTTTACCACTCTCAAGTGGGCTTAAAACTCGCAATTGATGAATTGTTCCAATTCAAATAACCCAACCTTCACCCACAGGCATTCAGGCAGTTATATCATATAAGCACATAGCCTCATGGTAAGCACGCTATCATGGCAGTCACTCACACACATGCAAGGATGCTAAAGCATAAAACTTACCGAGTACTCCAAGCTAAAACAGAAGCTATGTTAGAAATCCATGCATGATCCTAACTATACAGAAATGTCTAATGCAACACATGCAAAATGCAACTAAGATAGGCTCAGTTATTCTAAAGATGACATATGAAATACTACAACTAACAAGTATTCAATTTGGAATTGAAATACAAATGCAGTTAGTATGGTGCGCCGAGCCCGTTGCATGTAAGACAGATGAATGATGCAAACATGCTATCATACTGTATGCTAATTGAAACATGCCCTAATCTAACCATCATAAGCTGGTAAATAAAAGGGAGAAAGACGTGGGTTGAAGACATACATCACACTCACGTACACTTATTACAACATTGCCCTCGCTCGGAGGGTCCGAAAGAATAATACAGTCCGAAACAAATAATTAAATATTACAAAACCCTAATTAATTAACAAATTAACTAGGAAAGCGATAAACTAGCATGTAAGCCTATGGACTGCCTCAGCTCTGTTCCGAATGGTGAAATGATGCATGCTTGAATTGCCTGGCGTGGAAATCCATTGCGATGCCCTGATTCGCCTCTGCTTACAATTAATGCCGGAATGCTGTGCAAGGCTTTAGAAAGCTGCTGATTTCTGACTTGCTACAACAGAGAGCAAGAAAGGGGCATGGCAAAGTATTTTCACATATGTATGCATGACTACTCTTCAAGGAGTGTAGTCCTCGATCCTCGTGCCACCAATCACGCATCTTGATGCATGATGGCCGAGGAGTCGAATTGCACGACTCGATGTGAAATGAATGCATATGAAAATACAACAAGACCTAGACTCCATCATGGGTAATCCGGAGTGTCGGCGACAGGGAATTGAGACACATTCCGTCACTCGGAGTACGAAACGTCCCTCGTTTCCCGTGCTCAGGCTAACTCCTATCCCGAACACAATGCGAATTAGATGGCATACATAATGCGACTAACATACAACCTAGCATACGCAATGCTATGAAATGGCATACACAATGCTCGATGTAACATGGCATACACAAGGCTCTAACACGCAACCTAGCATACGCTATGCTATGAATTGAAACGGCATACACAATGCATGATGGAGTTACACCAACATGAGTGGACCTCAGCCACACTCACATCAGTGGCCATAAGATGAAAATGAGATGACCGAAAGGCGTGCACACATGCACGCATACCGAGGACTGAACCAAAGGCATCAAATGCCACTTTACCAAAGCATGGCAAGGGATGGAAGATGGCCTATGAACATGTAATTTCCAGCACTAAAATAAGATGCTAAATGATCCCGAAACATGGAAACATGGCACCCGATGCATGGAATGAGCCTCGAAACTCAAAACTAGTCCAATGCATTGAACCACAAGTATACAAAGCAAGCATTATTTGATCATGAAGTCTAAAGACAGAGCCAAGGCAATCCCAAAACAAGTACATTTCCAGTTTGAAGCATGGCCAAAAGATGCTAACATGATGGACTAAAATAGCATGCAACATTGGCAAGTAAGGCCAAGTTTGGCATGATTAAAAAAAGATAAAAAGTCAAAAAGTCACTATCCTATTTAAGTCACATCATCTTTATAGCGACCCCGGTCTTTTTCCATATGATTATTGTATCCGGACCTAGGTTCCGTAGCTCCTGCCATTGTATTATGATTGTTACCGTCCTTTAATTTCCTATTTCTGAGTTGGGGGATGCAATGGGCAGGTTTGTAGCTGGTTGGTTGAGCTTGGGAGCAAAGGGTTGCTGCCCAGAATTTTGACTCTTCGCTCGAGCGAGCAGTTCTTCGCTCGAGCTAGCTCTTTGTTTTGGTCCGTCGCTCGAGCCAGGGCTTCTTCGATCGAGCGAGGATTTCGTTTTGTAGTAAGACCTGTGAATAGAGGTCTTTGGCTCGAGCGAGCTTTTCTTCGCTCGAGCGAGTTAGTTCGTTCTTCGCTCAAGCGATAGTTTCTTCGCTCGAGCGTGTGTCTGGTTACAGACCTGAGGGTTTGAGTTCTTCGCTCGATCGAGTTTTCTTTCGCTCGAGCGAGCTTTTGGGTTGTTGGCTCGAGCAAGGCTTCCATGGCTCGAGTGTAGTTTCTCTGTGTCTGGTCGCTCGAGCGACCAAGTCTTCGCTCGAGCGAGCCTGTCCAGTTTATATGCGCAGCAGCGGGTTTTGATCAGTCTTTTTCATCTTCTTTTTGATTCCAAACCCTAGGTCTGACTTCTCTCTCTCCCTACTCACCTTCTTTCTTAGGTTTGATCTATTTAGAGTGTGTTTCTACCCTAGTTGCTTTATTAAAAAGATAGAGGGAGTCGAGGGCTTTCATTTGATCTGAACATTTGGCGATTTGGAGCACATTGGTATTTGGGCACTCATCTCTGTCTTCACCATTTGGGTTGTTTTCCTCGAGGTAGGGATTTCCTACTCCATTCTATGAGTTTTGTTCTAAGTTTTGGTATTTTGATATGTTGGGGATACTTTGGTAAATTTTGGGAAGAAAACCCTAGTTGTATTATTAAATTAATTTGTATAATTAATTCATGGAATTGGGAAAAGATGGTTAAATTCATGGAATTGGGGAATTCATTGATTTAATGGCGTAGTTGTTTAATTTGAATCATTTGTCAATTGAATTGTTGACATAGTTATTTTCAATTTAGAAATAACTGTTTTGGGCTATCGGTGGAGGATAGTCGTGATTGTTGTAGACATTGCATGTGGATTAGGAATAACTGAAACTAATCACATTGGTTAAGTCATAAATTTTGACTATTGCATTAATACAGAAAATACGTGTATTGATTGAGCATTGCATGTGCATACATTGTTTTGTGTGGGAGGAGATAGGGGATGTACTCCACGGTTTAGGGGAAGATAGGGGATGGACCGAAAGGTATGTGATTAAGCAAGACCAAAAAATGAACACAAATAGGGCTAAACCAATATGCAAAAATGGCCCTAAATGTGAGATAAAGAAGCAAGTCATGGCTGCTGGCTCTAAACAGATGAGGGCCCTTCAACAATGTTGAAGAGGGGCCCAAAATATTGCACTTTAAAGTTGATGTCCAGACCCAAAACAGTGTACAAGAATGCTCAAAATGCTATGCAAAATAAGGCCAAAAAGAGAGTTATAACACAAAGTATAAAAATGATGCCTCAAAAAATGAAAGACCCTTAATGAAACATGAAGAGGGGGTCAAAATAAGGTCATTTGTAGTTCGGACCAGAACCCAAAAACAGAAGCATAAGAGGCTAACAAATCATGCAAAAATGGAGCCAAAATAGAGATATAAAGGCAAGTGGCAAATATAAGCCTCAAACAGTGATGAGCCCTTGAACAATGTTTAATAAGGGCTCAAAATAAGCAACTTTACAGTTTATGACATGCCTCGAAACAATTTATACATAGGCCAAAAATACTACACAAGAAAATGGCATACAAGAGAGGCAATGAAGCAAGTGCAACAAGGAGGCCTCAAACAGTGAGAGGCCCTTAAACAAACATGAAAAATGGCTCAAAATAAGCCTAGTTCCAGTTAGGGTCGGAGCCCAAAACAGCAAGCAAGTATGGCTAATGTATAAATCAAGAAAAGGGTAGAAAAGGGAAAAAGGAAACTCACCCTTGAAGACTATGCCTTGACAGCTTCTTGGCTTGAGTTTGGTGGCTCCTTAGCTCTGGAAAACAACTTCAAGTGGCTGCAATGGAGGTTGGAGGTATGGTGCTAGGTGGTGGTGTAGAGAGGGGTGTAGGGACTTGAGAGGTTTAGTGCTTGGAAGTATATAGAAAGAGAGAGACAACAAGGGAGCTTAAAGGGAAATTTTGTAACCCTAATAACAGAGCTGGAGCTGCTGTTATATAGACAAAAAGGGAGGAAAAAATGGAGGGAAAACAATCCAAGTTTCCCTCCAAAAATGCACTCCCCCGGATATACAATCTGGGGGGAAAAGAGATGCATATTTGGAATGTGCCTGTAGCAAGGAGCATGGCCGGCCGGTTATTGAGGTTGCAGGTGGCCGGCCGGCTACTTCCCATGGCCGGCCGGCCAAGGGTCAAAAGGTTCAATGAGAATTAGTGGCCGGCCATATAAAAAAGGTAGCCTCTGATGTGTGCACAACACAACCCTGTGGTTAAACACTAGAAACAGTGAACCAGGAGAGAGAACAACCCACTTTTCAAAGGGGTTCAAAAGGTTCAACAACAATTACTGGCCGGCCACCAAATATTGGTGGCCTCCCAGATGTGTACATCACAAATATAGGGTTTAAGGTGCAAGAAAATAGCCCAAGGATGGTCAACATTGGCTTTGAAGTGAGGAAAATCGGGCGACGGAGGGCGATGAAGGGATAAAGTTGGCTGACAGGACAATTACTGGCCTTCCACCCTTCTATGGCCTTCTTACCAATGAAACAGAGGTCCCTGCCAAAAATGAACCCAAACCGATGCAGAAAGAAGGTTCGGGGGCCGAAACGCGCAGCCCGAGGCCCTGAAAACTGACTGTTAGGCACCGGGAGTGGTGTTCGACCACGAAGTCGGTCTCTCGGACCATAGTGTCCCTCAAAACGGAGCAAATAAGAAGTATGCCAAAAATCAGAGCAAACGGAGATGGTTAAGCGGTCCCGAACCGAGGCACACAGCCAACGATTTCGAAAAATCGGAAACCGGACTCCAAACGGGCAAAAATGGCCTACGACCAAAAAACGTAGCCTACGGCCACTAAGAGATGGTCTACGAGACCTCTCCCTCCCTTTGAAAAGAGAAAACAGAGAAAGTAGAGCCTGGTTCGCAAACCGAGGCAAAACATGAAAGAGTCCGGAAGTCTGGAGGCAAGGCTCGCAGCCGAGACTCTGAAACTTCTGAACGAGCACGATATGCAACATCACCAAGCGCTCAATGGGTGACGTCTGAGTCTTAAAGTCGGTCAAAAATGGGGTGTCTACACCTTGTCAGAATTTCATTTAGAATATGTTCTCCAAAAGGCAGTGAAAGGACAAGTTTTAGCCAATTTTTTGGCAGACCATCCATCTCAATCAGAGAGCCAAGAGATAATGGAACTTGGTATGGCTAGTGTTGAGCCATGGACAATGTGGTTCGATGGATCGAAAGCCAATGGCCTAACTGGAATTGGTATAGTGATTAAGTCACCACAAAGAATAGAAACCACACATGGTTTCAGAGTGGATGAAATTACTTGTTCTAATAATCAAGCTGAATATGAAGCCTTAATAGTGGGATTGGAAATTCTTATTGGATTACAAGTTCATGCAGTTGACATATTTGGAGATTCTCAATTGGTGGTTAACCAAGTGAAAGGGATTTTCAAATGTCAAAGTATAAGCATGTTGCCATACTATGTTGTTGCATTATATCTGCTTTCTCAATTTCAAATAGCAAATGTAACTCATGTTCCAAGATTCTTGAATAATAGAGCTAATGATGTGGCTCAGAAAGCTTCGAATTTCAAGAGGAGGGATAATACTCAAAGGGACATAAGCCAAACAACATACCAGAAATCTATACCATCCTTAAATAAAAGGAATGTGGTCCTGGAAGTCAATCATAATGACTCACAGGAACAAGATTGGAGGCATCCAATAATGTAGTACTTGGCTGGCCCATCCTCGAAGGCCAGCAGAAAAATTAAATTGCAATCTATGCAATACAATATATATAGCAATGCTCTCTACAAAAGGGGGGAAGATGGTTTATTGCTGGAATATTTAGGCCCAAAAGAAGCATTAACAGCTATGGCTGAGGTTCATAAAGGCATCTGTGGTGCTCATCAGCCTGGTGTGAAAATGAGATGGTTCCTTCGAAAGCATTCCTACTATTGGCCAACTATCCTTAAAGACTGCATAGAATATGCAAAGGGTTTCCAGGCATGTCAAAAGCATGGTACAATAAGGCACATTCCCATAACTGACCTGCATGCAGTAGTAAAGCCTTGGCCATTCAGAGGATGGGCCATGGATATGATGGGAAAAATGCACCCACCCTCTTTGAAGCATCATTGTTTCATTTTAGTGGCTACTGATTACTTCACCAAGTGGGTCGAAGCTAAGCCATACAAGGCTGTAGACCAGACTGAGGTCATTGGATTCATCAAGGATTTAATCCATAGGTTTGGCATCCCACAAACTATAACTGTTGATAATGGGACTGTGTTCGATGGGAAAATGGTGAAGTCTTTTGTGGCAGAGCTTGGAATTAGCCTTGTTAATTCCACCCCCTATTATGCACAAGCCAACGGCCAAGCTTAATCATCCAATAAGTCCTTGAAGAAAGGAATACAAAAGGTTGTGGAAGACAATCCTAAGGATTGGCATAACTTATTGTTGGATGTATTGTGGGCTTATAGAACTTCTCCAAGGTCAAGCACAAGAGTTACTCCTTATGCCTTGGTGTATGGGCATGATGTTGTGTTGCCTGTGGAAATTACTGTTAAGCCTTTGAGGGTAAGATACCAAGACCAGCTAGATCCTGAGCAATACCATCAGAGTATGTGCTTGAAATTAGAAAGAATAGATGAAGCTAGAATTCTGGCATTAAATAGCATTCTCTTTCAAAAGAAGAAAACAGCCAAAAATTACAATAAGAAAGTCAAACACATTGGCTTCGATGAAGGTGATTTGGTATGGAAGACAATACTCCCAATAGGAATTAAAAGCCATAAGTTTGGTAAATGGTCACCTAACTGGGAAGGACCACATCAAATTCATAGAGTCTTGCCTTTCAGAGCATACCATTTGAGAAATTTGAATGGATACATACATCCCAAAAAGATTAATGGCAGATATTTGAAGCCTTATTTTCCAACTATTTGGGAAACACAAGGAATAGAATAAATGTCAAGCAAAAGAACACAAGAGTACTCAAATGATAAATCATAATTTGTTTTTTTTTCATAAAGAGTTAAATACATTTTGCCATAAATTGGCCCAGAAATCATTACAATGCCTTAATTGTTCTTTTACAACAGACTTCCTATTCTTAAATGAAGAAAACAACTGGATGGCTATGGTCATTTCTTACTTTCGATTGGCCAGTCCTTGGTTGGTGATCTGCAGTTTAGTATCAGTACGGATTAAGGCCTGGTTCACTGCAGATAGCTCCTCTTCAAGTTGAGCTTTCCTCTCCAGTAGTTGGGTTCGAAAATGGGAGACAGAAGAATGCTGTTCCTTTAGCCCGGAGACTTCAGCATGTACTGTGGAAACAAAGCTCTGGTCTCTCACTAAGTTCTCCTCTACAGCCTTGGCAGCATGACAAATGTTGATGTAAAAGTCAATAATAACTGCTGCCTAAGATAGATGACTTGAGACAGTTATACTAGATTGCTCAACAACTTTGCAGCACTGAAGGAAGCCATTTCTTATTATAGGCCTTTGTAAAGCCTCGAAAGGAATCCTTGAAAAGGATGTCAATAACTCCAAACAGCTGTCTAAGTCCATCAGGGGTGCAAAAGGCTTACTACTGGAGGAACAGAAGCTTTCAAGAATTGCTAACAAGGAATCAGCCAGAACTAATGGCTCAGCCTCATAATTAGCTATTGGAGAGGTAGAGGACATGTCAAAAAGACTGGCTAGTCTTGCTTCAAAGATATCTACCTCATCCGAAGACATAAGGGGTGCAGAAAGAGCAGTGGTGGAAGGCACAAAGGATTGCATAGGGATAGGAGAAATGGGTGGAGCATCTTCAGTAGTCTCTATGGTCCTAGCCACTAATATGTCAAGAGAAGAAGGGTTGGAAGTAGGTAAAGGTAATAAACCATGGGTTGGAGAGCTGCCAGCACCTTCTATAGGGGAATCAGCTACCATCAAAGATGGAGCAGCAGTTGAAATTTCCTTAGGAGGAAGGGGAAGAGCAAGGCTCGAAAGAGAACTGAATTGAGGTAGATTCAAAGATAAGTAAGGAAGATACAGATTTAATCCAAAGGAAAGAGATGCAGGAATGCTTGGCCTAAAGGAGGATACATTGAATGTAGGCCTAGGAAGTGGGAGTATTATCTGAGTAGTTCTCACATTTTGCATCTGATCAACTTCAACTGAAACTGAGGGAGTCCTTATTGGAAGAATAAGCTCAGTAGTTGTTGCTGCACAAGAAGAGATATAAAGTAATGTCAGGTTTCAATACCAAAAAATTTGATAAGAGCGAAACAGTAGAAGCATGAAAGAAATTACTTGTTTCAGAAGTGATAGCAGCAATAGGAGAGCTTCGGAGGGAATAGTGCTAAGCAATACGTTGCCTTCTTGCAATTTCCCTTTGGATTGCATCAGCAGCAGCTGCTTCATCTCTTAAGAATTGCTGCTGCCGTCTCTTCTCAGCTCTCTCAAAAACAATTATGGCCTTAGACTGCTTTCGTTCTACTGCCTTAGCAGCTGCTTCATGAATAGGGTCTTCGACCAAATCAGAAGGAGAGACAGTTATCTTCCTTCTCTTTTTTCTTTATACTGCTATTTCCTGTTCTTTCTCAATTTCTTTCTCTCCAATTTGGGATTCAGATTCTTCAAAAGTGAGTTCCTCTTCCACTACTCTGACAGTTGTCTCATGAGTGGGATCTTGAACCAAGCTAGAAAAAGGGATGGTCACTCTTTTCCTTCTTTTCAAGGGTGACTCTTGCTCTTGAGTTGCTTCTTCTTCTTCTGCTTGAACCTCAGGTACTTCCTTTTTGGGCTCAAGTAAAAGTCTCCTTTTCTTTTGCTGTCGTTTGCTTTTGAGAAGATTTAGAGCTTGGGTCTTCTAAGGAGAATCTCTCTGTAAGGCACCCGCACCACCTTCACAAAAGAAGAACTAAAGATAAGGCTAAAAGCATTATAAAGAAGACAAAGGAGAAGAGACAAGGGTATATACCTTTTTTAAGGCAGCCCGAGTAACTCTAGGAGGAGTCGAGGCAGTAGGAGCAGACTGTGTGGTAGCAGGCACAGGAACTGAAGTGGTAAGGACAGTGGAATGAATAGCAACTCCAGCTCCTTTGGGCTTGGGCATATCCAACACCATCAGTAAGTCTTTAGGAGAAATGGCCAGATATACTTCCATATTGGACACCCACCAGTTGTGGTACCTCTTTAACATGTTACCTTGAGGAAGAAAAGCGATATACT
The DNA here is from genome assembly GCF_004153795.1 of Camellia sinensis. Lineage (NCBI taxonomy): Eukaryota > Viridiplantae > Streptophyta > Magnoliopsida > Ericales > Theaceae > Camellia > Camellia sinensis. Next base: position 437,733 of record NW_021024832.1, on the reverse strand, counting down.
CAAAATCAATCAAGTCCTGTATAAACTTAGAAGTTGCCTCTTCTAGTCTGGACCGACGAACTTTCAAATCCCTGGTGGTAAGACTTAGATTGGTGTTACTACAGAGAGGTATTGGGACCCCTTGTGAGAAGCCAAATTGTCTAGCAAATTGAGCAGGACAGTAGGGCTCAGCAATGCATTTGTAAGCTCTGGGGTTCATGGTCCCAATGAATAATTCTCTAGGGATTAAAATAGAGGCCCATATGTCTTTGTGAACAGGTGAAGCACAGAGCCTATCACTCAGGAAATTCTTCAACCAAGATGGGCCAATGGTCATGGGTTTGAAGGGACGAAAGCAGTAAAAAGGAAGAGAAGCTGGAAGTCGGTGGAAGAAAGAGAAGTAAAAAGCAAAAGTAGAAAGACAAAGGGAAGCATTGGCTAGCCTTATGCCATGAGTAGGAGGGTTTGGCTCAAAAAATTTAAGGCATTTGGATTATAACTCAGTGAAATAAGCAAAAAGCCAAAACTGAAGAATCCAAAATGGCACCCCTTGATTGGCATCTAAGGGTTTCTCACAGAAAAAAGAACATACTCTATATACGTGACCCAGAACGTATGGAGCTAAAGCCACCCTCTTCTGTAAAACAAGGGCTTTGGCAAGAGGGGCAAATTCAGGCATGATTCTTTGAGAAGAGGTGCAGAAAAGGAATTTTCAAAGCCAATATAGTAAGAAAGAAAAGAATTCCCTATCGGCCATAGGACCCTCTCTTCTATTCTTAGCCTTGACAAAGTCACTATAGGATGAGTTAAGAGAAGGGAGGGAAAAAGGGACTGCTAGGTCAGGATAATCTGGTCCAATAGGGGTTCCAATGGGAGATAATCCTAATAGATGGAAAATGTCAAGAACAGTAGGGGCCATCATCCCACTTCTGAATTGGAAGAAATTAAAAACAGGATTCCAAAAGCATAGGGTAGCAGGAATTAAGAAGGGGTCCTCTGAGATAGTTGACCTGGATAATCGAAGGGCATCGAGAAGACAAAGTTCTTGAAGGTCCAGAGTCCTATCAAGGACAACTCGATCATACCATTCTTGCCATTCCAGTCTCACTGTGGGCCAGCATTGGTGGGGGCGATTCGTTCTCCAGTTCCTTCAGTCAAGGCCACTCTCGTAAAGGAGACAATGGTCTGTCGATGGCGCTTTTCTCCCCAGCCTTGTACTTTTCACATTCTGCATTAATGATCCTTTTCAGGACTACAGATGGGCTCGCACGTTCTACGACTGGTACTTTCAATGAAGAAGAAGCCATTGATCGAACGCTTCCTCAAAAGACGAAGCTGGGAAAGGGAGTAGAGAGAAGTGGAAGATCGGTAGAGATAAAGGGTTTCTGTATTGATCGAGCAAGTGATTTCAGAGCACGAAATAAAAGGGTTTTAAAAGCTTTTATGTTTGGAAGATATATCGCGTGATTCGTTAAGTACTAAAAGTACAAATACGAAGAGTTTCCTTCAATATTGATACTTTTGGAGGGAAAAACACATCCCAGACGTTGAAGCCAGCTTCGAAGTATAGTATTTGGCTTCGAAACCAAATTTTGACGCCAAAAGTCAAATAATAAACGGTTTCGAAACTAAGAAGCCAGCTTCAAAGTATATTTCATACTTATGGATGGAAGAATGCTCAAGTATTTGTTTACTTCAAAGGGATTAAAGACCTGTTTTAGGTTTCTCAATGAAAGTAATGTCCTTCGAAGCAAAACTTGAGATCCCTTAAGGATGGGAATTGTTGTTCGAAACATTAAAATCATTAATTGGTTTATATAGATATTTAAAAAAGATTCTCTTTCTAGACTAAAAACAGCATGGACTGTTCTTCGAAGCAAAAATAGTCAATTTAAAATGGTTGATCATACTAACCATGACCATGTTGGTTATGATCAAAACAAGCTTTAAGAGGTAAGCTTGTTAAATTCGAAGCACCAATTCTAAATGAAAATCAGCAAAAAATGTTAACTATATTCCATAAATTGGAAATGTTCATTGTTGGTTCTTTTAGTGTTTCATTTAAAACGATCGAGTCCAAATTCGAAGGATAAGATTGTTCAGTTCGAAGCCCTGAATTTGCTTTAAAGACAAATGGGGACAAGATCAAACCATACCAAACAAAGAAAAAATCTTGGTGGTATTAAAACAAGAGCAATTACATCGAATGGCCCTATTTGGGTACAAACTCAAGCTTATAAAAATAGGGAATGGAATAAATAACAAGATCATGAAATTTAGTCCAACTATGATCAATGAATTTCTGTTCTTTCTTTATTCTATCCTCTATTTCTTCTAACATTGGCTGCATGAGTTGATGTGCTCTCACTTCGTAAAAGAGCTCTTCAACCTTTATTTCGAATGTTGTTTCTTTCAATCCTTGTTCCAATTCATCTATATCCAAGTCATCCCAGTACGCAGAATCTTTATTCTTGAAATCATTAAATTCTTCAATGAAGTTCTCTGCTTCGTACTGGGCATGAACTCGAAGGGATAGAGTTGGTTTAAAGATTGTGTGGTAGCCATAGAGGTCCGATGCCAGTGGAGAAGTAATGGAAGTTGGTCTAAAAGCATGTGAAGCTCTGCTTGGGCGAGAGGATTGAGGACGTGACCCCGAGTCAGAATATCACAAGCCTATCGAAGGTTCTTGAGAAGGACTTCGTCCTCAAGAACATTGAATGGCAAGTGAGAGAAAGCCGCGAGCAGAAGTTGAGCTTGCTTCCGCTCAGCTGGAGTAAGGGAAAGTGAAGGCTTGTAAGGTGGAAAGATCTTATCTGCGGAGAGGGCAAGCCTCAATCTCTCTGCCCAGCAAGGATTTGGCGGAGGGGAAGGTGTGGATGTTTATATTTCAAGAGATGGAACAAGGACAGAAGGAACAAGGGCATTAATATAATCGAGCCAGTCAGAAGAACAAATCTTCGCCTTCTGGGCTAAGAATGATGGATTATACCCTTGTGCCTCTTCTAGGCGTCGGGCGGCGTGCACTATCTTTGTAGGTATGGAGGATGTATACCATGCCACAAGCAGATTCTCTTCCAAACTACATCGATGGTCAATGGGCACATAGGGATAGACCACCGAGCTTCGCGCATAAGAAGGGAACTCTAAAGGGTCAGTAAATTTGACAAAGTGATGGTTGATTCGTTCCCTCAAATCACGAGCCTCAGGTTTTGACCAGCTTGTCTAGTCAGAAGCCCCAGAAGAGGAAGAAGTTGCAGCCTTGTCCCATATAGAGGTTTGTGAAGAAGAACTTCCCATGTCCATATTTGCAACTTTCTGAATCAAAGGATTGAGAGCAGTTTGTTCGTAGTCCAAGGGTGAGTCAAAAGAAGAACTTCCCATGAACATATTTGTGAGTTTCTGAATCGAAGGATTAAGGGCAATATGTTCGAAGTCGAAGGGTTGATAATTTGTAAAGGCATCCATGACCTGAATATAGAAAGGTGGGTAAGGATGGCTAATTAATGCATAGAGGTCCTTTCGAGAAAGAACATCATCATCATATGACTCTTCGTGTGTGTGATCAATGGAGGGAAAAATTAATTCGACCATAAAAAATGTATCAGTCTGTTCGAATACTAAGGTGGTGGGGGTGTTCAAAATATTGAAGGAGAGTTTAATGTAGATGATGAATGACATTTGCATTTCTGAGAGAATGCAAAACTCATGCACGTTCTAAGACGTGGGAAAGAGACCTTAATCCACTAATATCACCAAGTATTGGGTATATTAGTGCGGGGGGTAATGTTGGCTACATATTTTGTACAAGCCAATTACAATTCGACGCGTGGCAAAATAAGGATAATATAGAGAGACTATTCAAGTCTTCGATCCTGATCGTACACGTGGAAATTAGAATTGGTTATTACGAGATCTGAGTAGCAGTGGATCAACAAAGAGATGCAAGGTGATGTGGCTTCAACAGTTACTCACATTTCAAATTTAAATTTAGGAGGGAAGCCTAATTGCAAGTAATGGCGTAATAGAGCTAATCTTGAGGCAACATGATTAGCGATCATGGAGGAGTAGTTCGACGGTTAGAAATGCAGTTCGATGGTCATCCTTGAGTAGTATAAATAGCAGAGAAGGCCCCAGAAAAAGCTCCCAGACTCAGATTCAAAAAACTAGTCTTGTTATACTTATTTCATTTTACATTTTCTGTACTTTAAATTCGTGCATTGCACTTCGTTCATAGGAGTAGTTTCAAATAGATTGTTGCTGTAAACCTCTACGAGGCTGAGTTTGAATCATTATAAGTTTTTTCATGTTAATGAAATATTTCAACTGTTCTTCATTTAATTGTTATTTTGCTTAATTCTCCTAAATCAAGCCACCAGTAAAAGTCCTCTTCATTGAGGCTGAAAGAACTAAAACACAATCGTCTGATAATTGGTTGGCAATTAATTTTCTGTAAGGACTGATTGATCCTTGCTGGCACGCTCGTAATTACAATAATAACCTTCGAAAGCCAAAAAGCAAACAATAATAAAATATATTATATATTTTATCTAACTAATTAATCTTTTTTTTCCAGTAGGAATTACTAAACCCCTTCCTTAAAAAAAAAGGCTTCTATTTCACTACATTCACATAAAATATTATTATCTACAAGAAATATTCTTTACATCTCTCTCTCTCTCTCTCTCAAATGGTGATTATTAAAATTTCATTTGGTGTTTAAAACTTTTTTTTTTTGTTTTTTTGCCTTTTATTCAAACTTAATCTCTATGTCCATTCGGCCTCTGTTAACAATAGATCAGGCCCATATGTGACGATAACCATGGATGCCTCCTTCAATTTCTAAGGTAACTACATATAGTTGTTGGCCTCAATGTTAGGTATGAGATTTTTTGCATATTTGTTATTTCTAAGATATATAATACGTCAATGTGCCATATATTATTAAAAGTTTGTGATTGATTATAACTCTATCAAATAGATTATAAATAAAAATTTTTTAAAAAAAGAATTGTATCATTTATTCATTTTATATATGTAGTTTTTAAAAATCAATAATTATATTTTTCATAATTTTCATTTTCAATTTGATTTAGTAACTATTTAATATATCAATTGGTGTGTTTCTTAGGTGTAATGTATACAAGTGACATAAAATTAGTGTGTTTTCTAGAGAGAAAAAAAAAACGATCTAAGAGACTTTAAGAATTTCAAAACATTAATATAAAACTTTTAATTTTAACAGTTAAGAAAAACAAGTGATATAAAATTATTGGCAGATTTAACTGTATCAATAATTTCAGGACTAATTACAATAACAGTCCTATAGTTTGGGACTCGTATCACTTTGGTTCCACTACAAAAAATTCAGGTTTTTGCGACGGCAAAATGTCGTCGCTAATACTCCTAATGCCGTCTCAAAAAACTTTTAGTGACGACAAATGACTTTTGGTGAAGGCAAAGGGAGGGGTCACAACAAAGGGCGTTGCAAAAAAAATTTAGCGACGACATCATGCCGTTATCCTTTTCTTGCGATGGCAATTGTTCCTTTTTGCAACGGCACTTTACTGTCGCCAATAATATGTAAAAAAATGAGAACTTTTGCAACGATACTGTTTTACCATCACTAAAAGTCTTATTTGAGATGGCAAGTAATGCAGTCGCGAATTGTGTTTTTTTTTTTTTTTTTTTTTTTTTTTTTGGCCAAGTTTCATGTTACTCCGACGCCATTGGTGATTTTGAGCTTACCGTAACATCTCGAATTTTAAGTTTCTTAAGAAACTAGTTTGTCTAGTGTGAAATCCGCCTCTAACTCCCAAACCGAACCCATTCGAGTCTCTCTTCTCCCACAAGTCTCTCGTGCCTAGACAGGTCGTGTGTGCCATATTTTGTGCTAATCCAACGCCGTTGATGATTTTGGAAGCGTCAATACCTCGAATTCTAAGTTTACTCATATCTGTCCAGAACAAAAGCAACTTGTTGGTACCTTCCTTCTATATGTTTACTTTTTCTTTATGCTTACTGTGACAACCCTCACCACTGATTACTGTTAAACTCTGGACTAAACATAATAAAAGCAACTGATTAGATGAAATCCTAAACTGATTGCATGAATGTGTTATGTTAATGCATTTCTATCTGTTTGTCATTGATTTATCTTGTCATGTTTTAGTTTCGCCACTGTAAATTGAAGGCCTTATCGGCGCGAATCTGAACTTGATTAGTGTTTTGTGTTAATTAGAATAAAATGTGTTTTATGGTATGTTTAATTGAAATTTGAATTGGAATGATTAACTTGATTAATTAGTGTTGAACTACATTAGTTGCGGTTAATTTACCCTTTTGTCATTATTAGTGGCCACCTTGTCAATACTTGTTTGGACTTTGATTAATACACATTTGGCATTGTATCTTCTGCCATCTGAGCCCGACCGACTGAGAGAGAGAGAGTTTAGGAGAGCTTGGTTTCTTAAAATATTTCTTGAAAATTTAGAGGAATTGAAGAAGATTGCATAATTGAGCTTTCCCTTTTTTGAATTGAGCGACATAAGGTAGGATATTTCTCTTGATTATGGAATTCTAGTTGTACCTTGCGATGGTTATGAGTCTTTAGTGATCTAGTCTAGAATTAGTTCTAACATGTGGAATTGAAGCTTAAATTATGCATGCCATGTATACATTGTTGAATTTTGAGGCGTTGGTTTTTCTTAGAATTCATCACAGTACATGTCCATATTTGGGTTATAGTCATGAATTCATCATGTTTTGGAGCGAATTGACTCATTTGATCATGGCATTGGAAGCTTTGAAGTGATTAAATTTCGTGCATGTTGCCAGTTCATCATGTTTTCATTGAATGTTTATTTGAAGAATGGGGTTCAATGAAACTACCTTTTGGGCTTTGATTTTTGCAAATGATCTTTTGAAACATGTCATATATGAGTTTAAGTGGTTTTCCAGAAAATTAGCCCAAAAAGGATCGAGATTGATGCTTTAAATGTTGAGTTTTCATGCTTGGAGACAAATCTGGAAATTTCAGATTTTGGATCCACGGCTCGAGCATTACACTCTGAAGATCATGCAGTCGCTCGAGCGAGTAAAGTTTGACGCTCAGAGCGTGAAATGCGTGTATTCGCACTTTGCATG
>NW_021024832.1:377121-430586 GCF_004153795.1 Camellia sinensis | reverse complement strand
TTTTTTTTTTTGCGACGGTGTTGGTGCCGTCACAAAACAAAACAAAACAAAAAAAAAAAAAAAAAAAAAAAAAACTGCAATATAATTATTAAAAATATTTAAAATTACCATCTTTTTTTTTTTTTGCAACAGTGTGGTGCCAAAAAAAAAAAAAAAAAAAACTGCGATATAATTATAAAAATATAAACTACTTGTATTAAATGGAAAAACAATTGAAAAAGAAACTAATAATTTGCATAATAATATAAAATTTCTGTATAGAAATAACAATTTCTCCATAATAAAAACATTCTTTCATCCATAACTACACATCAACAAAATTGCCCCACTACATAATATTCCATAATACATATATAATGTTAAAATACATAAAGTTGTTCATCATTCAAAATAACGTAAACCAAAATTAAAAGTTTTCCTCATCATTTTTCTGTGGGTAACAAAAACAAAAGTTAGTCGCCTTTTCACCAAGCATGTATTCCACAAGAAGCAAACTCCTACTCAGTAAATATCTGAAAACAAAAAATAAAAAATAATTAGTAACAAATATAATTATGTATTTAATATGTTAATTACAAAAAAATATAAAAATTTAACTACTATACAATTAAAAGATAATTAAGTAAATAATTTTGCCTAGACTGAAATCCGACTCTAACTCCCAAACCGAGAATGCGATTCGAGTCTCGTCCTCTCCCACAAGTCTCTCGTGCCTAGGCGGTAATGTGTGCCAAGTTTCGTGCTAATCCGATGCCGTTTGGTGATTTTGGGCGTCAACACCTCGAATTCTAAGGTTTCTTAAGGAACTATTTTAGTCTAGCGTGAAAATCCAGCTCTAACTCCCAACCGAAAACCCGATTCGAGTTCCGTCTTCTCCCACAAGTCTCTCGTTGCCTGTCTATCGGTCGTTGCCAAAGTTTCATGCTATTCGACACCGTTTGGTGATTTTAGGCCGTCAACACCTCGAATTCTAAGTTTCTAAGGAATTGGTATGCCTAGAGTTGAAATCCGGCTCTAACTCCCAAACCAGGAACCCGATTCGATTCCTATCTTCTCCTACAAGTCTCTCGTGCCTATGGTGGTCGTGTGTGCAAGTTTCGTTCTACTCAAACGCCGTTTGTGATTTTGGGGCGTTAACACCTCGAATTCTAAGTTTTTTAAGAAATTAGTTTTTCTAGAATGAAATTCGACTCTAACTCCCAAACTGGGAAATCCGATTCAAGTCCTGCCTTCTCCCACAAGTCTCTCGTGCCTAGGTGGTCATGTGTGCCCAGTTTTGTGCTAATCCGACTTCGTTTTGGTGATTTTGGGCGTTAACACCTAGAATTCTAAGGGTTGGTTTGGGAGTTTCTAAAAAAGTGTACTTTTTGACTTATTGGCTTATATGGGTTGGGTATGGGTTGGGTATGGTTGGGTTTTGATTGTGATGTTTAGAGAGGTGATGTGATTTAAATAAGATGATGTGACTTAAATAGGATAGTGACTTTTTGACTTTTGTATTATTTAGGTTATGCCAAACTTGGCCTAAGTTTCTTAAGAAACTAGTTTGTCTAGAGTGGAAATCCGGCTCTAACTCCCAAACCGAGAACCCGATTCGAGTCTCGTCTTCTCCCACAAGTCTCTCGTACCTAGGCGGTCGTGTGTGCCAAGTTTCGTGCTACTCCGACGCCGTTTGGTGGTTTTGGGCATTTAACACCTCGAATTCTAAGTTTCTTCAGAAACTAGTTTGTTTAGAGTGAAATCCAGCTCTAACTCCCAAACCGAGAACCCGATTCGAGTCCGGTCAATCTCCCAAAGTCTCTCATTCTCCTAGGCAGTTATATGTACAAGTTTTGTGCTAATCCGACGCTGTTTGGTGATTCTGGGGCGTCAATACCTCGAATTTTAAGTTTCTTTAATAAACTAATTTGCCTGAGATGAAATCTGACTCTAACTCCCAAACCGGGGAACCCGATTCAAGTCATGTCTTCTCCCACAAGTCTCTCATGCCTAGGTGGTCAGATGTGGTGCCAAGTTTCGTGCTACCTCGACGCCGTTTGGTGATTTTGGGATTGTTAACACCTCGAATTTCAAGTTTTTTAAGAAAACTAATTTGTCTAAGTGAAATCCGACTCTAACTCCCAAACTTGAAACTCGATTCGAGTCCCGTCTTCTCCCACAAGTCTCTCGTGCCTAGGCTGTTGTGTGTTGAAAAGGTTCGATACTACTCTGACACCGTTTGGTGATTTTGGGGCGTTAACACCTCGAATTCTAAGTTTCTTAAGCAACTAGTTTGTCTAGAGTGAAATCCGGCTCTAACTCCCAACCGGGAACCCGATTCGAGTCCCTCTTCTCCCACAAGTCTCTCGTGCAAGGCAGTCGTGTGTGCCAAGTTTCGTGCTAATCCGACGTCGTTTGGTGATTTTGTGGGCGTCAACACCCCAAATTCTATGCTTAGAGTGAAATCCGACTCTAACTCCCAAACGGGAACCCGATTCGAGTACCGTCTTCTCCCACAAGTCTCTTGTGCCTAGGCGGTCGTGTGTGCCAAGTTTCATGTTACTCCGACGCCATTGGTGATTTTGGGATGTTAAACATCTCGAATTTTAAGTTTCTTAATAAACTAGTTTGTCTAGAGTGAAATCCGCCTTTAACTCCCAAATCTCCTACAAGTCTCTCGTGCCTAGACAGTCGTGTGTGGCCATATTTTTTGCTAATCCAACGCCGTTTGATGATTTTGGAGCGTCAATACCTCGAATTCTAAGTTTACTCATATCATGTCCAGAACAAAATCAACTTGTTGATCTCTTGTTTACAGTCCGCTCGAGCGAGGGAATACACGCTCGAGCGAGGACTCGTGTCTCACGCTCGAGCGGGGGTTGAGCGCCCGTCGAGCGTGAATTTCATGCATCCAGTACTTTTGCAGTCCGCTCGAGTGAGGAAAGTCACGCTCGAGCGGAGATCCTTTGTCTGCATGTCCGCTCGAGCGTAGAAGCCACGCTCGAGCGAGACCCTTATTTTCTGAAAATTCTGAAAAGTGTTTTAAAGTGCTTCTTTGCATCCTCATTCCATCCTAGGCATTCCTAGGCCTAGTTTAAGGCATCTTAATGAGGATAATGCTATAGAACTACGCCGAGTCAAGGGGACTAAGTTATTGTTTCCCAAACGTGCAACTTAGTGTGTGTTCATCCTGTAACTGTGTAGGGTTGGCATCCGATGACGCTCACTAGCCTATCTATAGCCCAGAACTCTGTGAGTAACAATGTTGTAAAGATATATTCAATCATGAATGATTTCTGAATGATCAACTGTACTGTTTTCTGAAATGATATTTCTTACTAAATGAATGATTATCCTATTTGTGAACTGTATTCGTGGCATTCATAGCAATTTACTGTTACTGTATTGTACTGCTACTGTCACAGAGATCTCTGTCGGTTCCCATGTTTGGAACCACTATTGTTTACTGATATGATGGCCATCAACTGACTGTTCGGTCTGTTAAAACCTACTGTACTGTTTTGCTATTGAATGTACCACTTATGACTGCTATGATCGAATAACTGATATACTGTTCAAATGACTATTTTAAATACTAAAATGATATTCATTCCTAACCCCTTTACTCATATGTTATTCACTGGGCTTTAACTTACTGTTTATATATATATATATAGGTGACCAGGCACCGGATCAGAGCTAGGAGCGTTGGGTTTAACTCCCTTTTGTCAAGCCAACCACTGTGCCTCACTGAGAGGTTCCAAGTCCTTCAAGCTAGGGCTTTTTGGGGTGTTTTAGATTTTCCCCTTTCTGTTTCTGTTTTGTATAGATTGTATGAAATTTGTATTGTACTGTTATGGTAGGGATTTGGTCCCTAACCTGAATACCTATATATGATGTATGTATATACTGTTATGGTTCCAATGTGAATGTGTTATGAAAAGTTTTTTTGCATACAGACTGTCACAGCTCATTGGACATCTTTTATTACTGTTTTGGCTTCCACCAGCCCCTGTACTCTATATTACTGTCTTTACTGTTAAGCAGGCCTTCGATAATCACAGATTACTAGCCGGTTACGGTGCTAAACCCATAGGGGCGGATTTGAGCCGTGACACTCACCTTTTTCTTTACTCATATCATGCTTACCTTTTTCTTTATTTTCTTGTTGGTACCTTTCTTTTGGTTGGTGGCAGGGATTGTCGAAGTGGGGTTCTTAACAAAATAAAATGCTATACATTACTCTAACTAATACATATATTCAAATTCCTAAGAGGCCATAGCCTGCCTATTCTATCTATATGGAGTGTTTAGAGATCGTCTATGCTTACACCCAACTTCCAATTTGTTTAGGGCATTTCAAGATAACCATTAACACTTCTTTTCTAATATACAGGATAGGGGAAAAATCTCTCTAATTGTTTTTATATAATAAAATGTATATATATAACAAATAAATGTTGTTATTATTATTATTATTATTATTATTATTATTATTATTATTATCTAAAACATATATTTTGTCTATTGTTGTGTCTTTATTTTTTGAAAATTACTATATATATCCACGTCTTGTGTCCGCATCTATGCTTCTTAAGTCCTAGAAAAATGGGTTTCCAAAGTTGTAGGAGTTTCCCATCATACAAATAGGCTTCAAAAGAAGCAGGTTTTCTGTCAAAATTAAATTTAACCTTAAACAAAATAGAAAAAAGATCCAACTATGTGATAGTTAATTGGAAACAATCAGTTTATAATCTTTCACTCATTCATCAAGTTGCACTGCCAATGTTAAATACATCCACTATATAACTCACTGCTATATGCTTAACATTACCACAACTTTTAACAATTTACAGCTCAACAAACTCTTGGGCACTTGACTATTTGACCACTTAATCAAACTAAGTAAAAACTATTAAAACTTACAACAGAATTAGACTTCCACCTTGTACAAAATACATTCATTGTTGGCATCAACTCTAATGCCAGTAAATGTTGAATAAGCAAGAAGGTTCAAAGTAACATGGCTTAAAGTCCCCATAAACTTCCATAAACACATTTTATTTCAAGAAGCAGCCAAGTGTAAAAGAGACAATGTTTAAAATCTTGTTCTATATTGCAACTTTCCAAGCAGAATTAAAGTAGCAAAAGATGATATAGTATAGACAATTGTAACAGGCTAAAGAATAGAGAGACCAAATATGAATTAACACTAACATCACAATGCAGGCAAAGAATGAACAGAATTGGTAAAGTTACTGGTTTAAGTAATATGCACTGACTTCGCTGCTCGCTCACATTAGCACCGGCTCTCAAGCCCCTCAACCTTCTAACGATCTCATCCGTTATCTTTTGTTTCAAGTGCTGCGGCAATTCGACAGGGCTTTGTTCACTTAAAAATTCCTTCTTAATTTCTTTTACCTTTTATCACAACAAAATGTTCCTCATTACACTATATTTTATCAATCTAATTAAACTTATCGAAAAAATTGCAAAACATGGTACACAGATTCGCTGAAACCTAAAATGGGTCTTACCAATTTAATTAGCTCTACAGGTTCGGATGTTTTTCGTATTCAAATTGAATCTTCCATTTTCCTAATCTGATCTGGGGTGTACTTGACAATTGTATACAAGAAACTCCTTTTAGAAGAAAAAAATAAAATAATATTAATAAATAGGGAATTGGGTATATGAAAAAGCCTTGATTAGGAAATGGGTTGGAGAAATCCAAATAAAAACTAGGCGTATGGAGCTGCAAGAACACTTACCGTTTTGTGAATCGTTATAAGAATAAATGTAAAGCAAAGTGTACAAAGAATGAAGAACATAGAGAGCAACGCCAATGTTGATTGAGCATACGATGAGAGTGGTTCACTTGTATGAACACCACTTCCCTCTCCCATTATATCCCCACTCACTCCCACCCCTCGCCATCTTCCTTCGTTAACTTCGTCTCCAACCAAGAAATTGTTCCAACAAACACACCATTCAGTCAATTAAACAAACACATAAAGTGCATAGTTAAGACTAGTACTAGTAACCCAAGAAACCTACATTGAAGACGACTATATCATACTTACATTTGAACTGAAATTGAGAGAAAAATTACGGTAAAGATGAACTGTCCATTTTTTTATTTTGTTTCTGACGCATTAATGTGCCTCACCGCCTGATCTTTCTCATCGCAATCAGCCCGTTCAAGATCGCCGTTCTGATGAGTCCGATGGTAGTCTTTTTTAGACAAAGGTTCTGAAACAGTCGAAGGGAGTGTAGGGTCTAGATTTGAACATATGGCTTGTGGAGGGATTGGAGAAAATCGAAGGTAGGGTTAGGGTTTTGGAACCGATGACGAGATTGGAGAAGACGAAGTAGATGACCGGTAAAGATTAGTGAAGAGAATAGGAGACGAGATAGAGGGTGGTGAGGGAGGAGGTGTGGCGGCGGCAGTGGTGGTCGCCGGTGACGGCACCAGAGGCGACAATGTAGGCGAAAGAGATAAAAAGAAAGGAGAGTGAGAGGGAGTGTTAGGTTAGGGATTGGGGATTTGAGATCGTGAGCAACAAAAAGGAGGAAAGAATGGGGGAATTCAGATAGAAATTGTGAGAAAACGAAAAGTTCATTTTTTTTTGTTAAAATATATATACATATATATTTTTTTGGCAGTTAATGAATTTATTTTTTTTAGTTAATGAAATTTTTTTTTCATTTTTATTTTAATGAAAAAAAAAATTATTATTATTTTTTATTTTTTAGAAATAGGCATAATTAACTTAGCTCAAGCTTAAGATTAAGTCAAAGTTTAAGTCCAAGACCAAACCCAACACATGCACATGCACAAGTTTAGGCCCAGTCTAAACTAAGGCTAAGTCCAAATCTAAGCCAAACTCTTATTGATGTCCACATTATGAGACAATTCTTATTCACAACTCAATGGTTTCGGCCCGAGATTAGTGGTGAAGTTGTGGTAGTGGTAGAGTAGATGAAGTGGCAAGGGTGAATGAGAGGTAATGGTAGTAGTAGTGGCAGTAGTAGTGAAGGCGGTGGTGGCGGCGGTGGCGAAGGAGATTAGTGGTGAAGTTGTGGTAGTGGTAGAGTAGATGAAGTGGCAAGGGTGAAGGAGAGGTAATGGTAGTAGTAGTGGCAGTAGTAGTGAAGGTGGTGGATAAGAGATGGTGGTGGTGGTGGTGGTGATGGCGAAGGAGATTAGTAGTAAAGTTGTGGTAGTGGTAGAGGAGATGGAGTGGTGGTGGTGGAGAAGAAGTAATGGTAGTAGTAGTGGCAATAGTAGTGGTAGTGGTAGTAAAGTGGTAGTAATGGGACTTGTAGAGGTGGAGTGGCAACAATGGTAGCAGTGGTGGTAGTGGAATGACATTTACAGTAGTGGTGAAGGTGGTAGAGGAGATGAGTGGTGAGAGAGAGAGACAGAGACAGAGTAATGAATGAGAGAGAGAGAAAGTGGTAGCTAAAAGTGCATTTTCTTGTAATGGATCGATAAATTGACAAGGAGCTCAATAAATAGAGAAGAGGGGAGGGAGAAAGTGAGCAAGGCGAACACAGTGGGGGAGAGCGATAGACAGACAGACAAACAAACCGGTAGACAGAGAGAGAAAGAGAAAGAGAAGAGTGATGAATAAGAGAGAGAGAGAGAGAGAGAGATAAAGAGAGACAAAAAAAGAGAGAAACAAAAGATGAGCAAAAGAGAGAGAGAGAGAGAGAAAGAGAAAGAGCGAAAAGAGATAAACGAGAGAGGGACAGAGAGAGATGAACGAGAGAGATAGAGAGAAGAGAGATGAACGAGACAGACAGAGAGAGAAGAGAGATAAGCGAGAGATATAGAGAGAAAGGCAGACAGACAGACAGAGAAGAGTGATGAGTGAGAGAGAGAAAGAGAAGAGAGACAGAAACAAAGATAGAAAGACAAGAAGATGAAAAAATGGGTAAAAAGAGAAATGTTATATCAAAAGAGTAAGACAACATCGTTGTTTAATTTTTTTTTGTGACAAAAAAATACCATTGCATTTATTTAAACCATTTTGTGACTATATATATATGAAGCCGTCTCAAAACCACAATATTTTTTTTTTACTTTTTTTTTTTGCAACGGTACTTATTACAGTTGCAAAAAACTCACTTTTTTTTTTTTGCGACTGCAGCTGGTGTCGTCACAAAAACTTTATTTTTTTGCGACAACAATCTCTGTCGTTGCAAATGCTCTCCTTTTTTTTGCGACAGCAATTTCTACCGTCGCAAATACTTTCCTTTTTCATGACAGCGTTTTCTGCCGTCGCAAATACTCTATTTTTTCGCGACAGCAAGTTGTGCCATCGCAAAAAGTCACATCAAAAAATTTCATCTTTTAAGCCCACTTTTCTTGTACTGTCCCTAACTTTTCAATTGTGACACATTTGACCCTAAATTTTGAATCTTGTTTCAATAAGGACAATTGAAGATATCATTGTTCAATTTTAAGGGTTAAATCGTCAATTTAATAAAATATAAACTAATTTGACAAAAATAAATGTCAAAAAAATATTTTAAAATTTTAAAAATTATTTCTACCCACCAAAGATAAAATTATTTAAAATTGATAAATTTTTTATACATATTTATTTTACTAAATTAATTTTTATTATGTGTTTGGATGATGATCGTGTAATGGGTAGTTGTTAGGCTTTTAATGCGTAATCAATATATTTAATATATGAAATTTTTTAGTTTTGGATTTTTTAATTTAATGAATTAATTTTATAATGATATCAAAGTTGCCATCATATTTAACTCTTAAAAAAATAGAAACTAATTTAATGAAAATAAAAACAACCATCCATTACATGATCATCACTCAAACACATAATAAAAATTAATTTGGTAATAAATAAATAAATAAATGTATAAAAGATTTATCAATTTTACATAATTTTATTTTTGGTAGGTAGAAATAATTTTAAAAATTTTAAAAATATTTTGTTGACATTTATTTTTGCCAAATTAGTTTATATTTTATCCAATTGATGATTTTGCCCTTGAAATTAAGTAATGATATCTTTAATTGTCCTTATTTAAAATAATATTCAAAATTCATGATCAAATGTTTCACAATTGAAAAGTCAAAAAGCAAAGTGACACGAGCTCCAAACGATAGTCAAAAAGCAAAGTGACACGAGCCCCAAACGATAGGGACTGTTAGTGTAATTCGCCCATTAAAATTTAACAGATTATAAATTATAACTTTAATAAGAAATTGTTAATTTATTTGGTATAACTGCTGGATTATAAATTTAAGTTGTTGAATAGTATTTGGTAAATAAACTATTAAATAGCTTTTTAAATTGAAATAAGTTATTAGAATAAAAAAATGTTTAAAATAAATTTAACCAAACAGTCTAAAATAATTTTTCTAAAGCTAAAATCTATAAGTTGAGCAAAATAAGTCACATCAAACACCCCCAATGAACTATGAGATAATTAAAGGACAAATTACACCGTGGTCCCTACGCTTTGTCGTTTATATTATTTTGGTTTTTTCACTTTTAATTGACTCAATTTTGACTATAAATTTTAAATTTTGTGTCAATTTAGTTCAATTAATAATGTCGTTAATGTTTTTTAGGAAAATAATTACTAAATTGGTTGAGGTTAACTCACTAAATTTAATAAATTTATAATTTTACTATAAAAAAAATGACACATTCTACTTATATGCATATTTTTCATAAACAAATGTTAGGAGCTGTAATCAATTGGATCAAATTGAAACAAATTCATAAATTCAAGATCAAAATCGAGCCAATTCAAATTATAAGAACTAAAATAATATAGGGACCTAAGTATAAAGACTATGTCACAATTTATCCATAATTAAATTAAGTTAATAAATAATTTTTATTTGTAATTCTAGTTAGCATTACATTATTGACTTTTCTAAATTTGTACACTGTCTACATCGTAAGAAAACAGGAAGCACATTAAAAAAAAAAATTGACAGACAAATTTTTCTTACAAGTTGATATGATATTGATATGACATGCAATAACAAAATAATGACATTTGAAATGGACTCACTAAAATTTATCAATAATAGAATAAACTCAATAATTTTTTCTTACAAGTTGATATTATATGACATACAATAACGCTGTGTTTGGTTGGGGGATTTGGGAAGGGAAATGGAAAGGGAAATGGAAATGAAAGGAAAAGGAGAAAGAATTAATAGAATTCCAAATCCCAACTATGTTTGGTTGTGTTGGTTATAAAATAGAATTGATGTCCTAAAAGGTCTCCTATTTCTTTATTTATTTCTCACCCCCTTTCTTTTCCCATATATTTTTTATTATAACCAAACATAAATAGGATTACATTTCTCATTCCTTTTCCAAATCCCACCTCAAAAACTCCAACCAAACACAGCATTAATGTCTATTTTGGAAATTCTTGTAGAATGAAACTATTCACATTCTAACATTATTTGAATCTCTTAATATAATCTTTTAAACTCTATTTTGTTAGAGTTTCATTCTGTGATAAGATATAAAAAAAAAAAAAAAATACTTTATTCATATTTCACTTACTTTTTACTTTTCCTTTTTAAATTTTCTAATGAAATACAGTAGTAATTGGCCCTTTGTATATGATAGCGGGTTTCAATTCCTATGTTAATGTATTGAATAAAATGACAAGCCTATAGACTTGACCTAATGCATTTTTTTTATAATTTAAACAACAATAGTGTTGTTTGTTGTTATTGGCAAATGTCTACTCTATTAATTTTTTGGGGGGATAAAAACAAACTGTCATACTCGCTGGAGTGAAGATGCTTTGGAGGTTAACAGTGAGAAAGTCATAATTTCTTCTAAAATTCTAACCGTGAGTCCTATCGAGGTGTCGCCTATTGCTACACATCTGTTTAGTTTTGAGCTAGGTGTTCGTGTCAGTTTGTGGACTGTCTGGGAGCTATTTGACAATTTTGTTTTCCGAGGGTCATTTTCAGTGTTTTTTGTCAAGATTCACAACTTTACTCCTAAATCTCTAACCGTGAGTCCTATCAAGGTTGTGTCTGTTGCTACAAGTTTGTTTAGCCTCAAGTGAGGTGCTCATGCCAATTTTCGGGGCTATGCAACAATTTTGTCTTTTGATAACTCATTTTCATTTTGTCTCAAGATTCACAATTTTGCTTTGAAATCTCTAAACTTGAGTCGTATTTTGGTGCTGCCTGATGTTACAAGTTTGTTAGGTTCAAGTGAGGTACTTGTGCCAGTTTTCGGGCTGTTTGCTGGTTATTTTACGATTCACCCTCCGATGAAATATAGTGTATTTTGTTAGTTTTAGTGAAATATAAGCTACCCCCCCGTTTTTTTTATTTGAGGACGGGATTTTGTAATTCCCATCGAAAGAAAGATTAATTAGCTAGGTAAAATGTATAGTATAATTTTATTATGGAAAGAAACTCATTAAAGTATGTGTATTTTGTTAGCTTTAAAACTTTGAAATTTAAATTCCTACATGATAGGTGAATTCAATAAATTTTTGTTGACTATAATTTTAAACTTTAAACTTTAAATTTCAATTTTTAGTAGCTAATGATATTTTTCTCTTTTTTAAAAAATAACAAAAAATCAACATAATTGGATTGGAGTTTTGAAGCTCCTAGAGCTCTCAAAGTTAAAAACCCCTTTTTGCTTATATAATATATAGATTAGTCGATTTAAATTGATTATTATAAAATATTTTTACTAATTGACCAATCAATTTTTCTTGATCAAGTGTAGGGTTACAGTTAGAATATGACCCATGATATGGCCCGACCGACTTTGAATAATCTTTCATAAATAAACATACCTTAATATTAATCACATAATCTATATTTATCTATATTTATATTAAATAAAATGGTGTTTTCAAGCACAAGTTGCTCCTTGGTTTCTCCAATCTAAAAATAAAAAAAAAAAAAATCACAAGTTGCTCAAGCCCTCACCAAATTAAAAAATTATGTTACGCAATTCTTAAAAAATTTTGAGTTAGGCTCAAGTTGCTCTGGTTGAACTTACCAAAGTTTACTACTCTAGCAAAGGGAGAGGAAGTTACATAGTTTAGTTAGTGACAATTTAAAAATTGGCACGTAAAATGCATGCCATTATGGTAAAATTGTGAGCCACGTTTGGGAAGAGTGACTTTTTGTCAAAAAGTCATTGCAAATTGTCAATTGATTATCTTTACTTTTCTACGTGACTTTTCATAATAAGCTTAAAAATTATTAAAAAGGCCAATTTCCAAACAAATCCAATTGTGAGTTTTAATATTTTTCATTTTTGTAATTTGCATACAAAAGTCTAATTATTTATATTATTTATGTAAAACTTATGTTATTAATTTTTTTCATATCCCGTGTATAGCACAGGCTTACTGCTAGTAAAAAATATATAGCAATTGGATAGTTTTGGTCACTTGGGTCATTAATCTAATTTTATAACTTTTTAGCCAACAACCCTGAAACTTTAATATTTTGAAACCATACGGATAAGAATAATAACAAAATTTTGGATTTAGGGTGCCTGCTGCTATTATGCGGTTCTATGGGCTTATTTTGGGGTCCGTTTTGATAATCCGAACCGTTCACATTTTAGAGTATATCAAATAGAGCATACTTATAAAAAATTAAGTTAATTGGATATCGTTAACCCTTTCATCCAATCATATTTGTATCTTAAAAAATAAATGACATTGTAATTTAAAGTATTAAAATGAATATAAATGTGAGTAGATGAAAGAATTAACGATATCCGATTAACTTAATTTTTTAAAGGTATGTTCTACTCGATGTACTTCAAAATGTGAACGGTTCTGATTATCAAAACAGATCTCGAAATAAGCCTATAAAGCCGCACAGTAGTGCCTGCTGTGCATAGCAGACATCCCAACTCCTAACAATTTAAAAGATGATATGATCTCTACCAATTTGTCCACTATTTCAGTTATCAATTATTTGTTCACCTACTTGTCCAATCTGACTTATCTATTTACGTGTCGCCTATCTATTTACATATTTGTCCACCTAATATACCTATTTGTTTATATCACTACCACCAGCCGCAGCTGGCTACCTCCAGTGACTTTTGTTGTCCAAATTGTGAAATTAAATATATAGATTTATGAAAAAATCAAAATTATATACCAAGAACATATGCTGTTAATTACAACTAAATTACAACAGAAATACACAATACAATAAAATGGTAAAGAAACCAAACCGAAGCCTGCACGGTAGCAGTTTCCTTAAAACAGATTTCGCCGCTTCACGGGTCGAGTGCTTGAGGAATTCCGGCGTCTGTCTCCCAGGATACGACGGTTAAAAACTAGCTACGGCAGAAGCACTCTCTGTCTAGCTTAGCGAACAAAAACTGTGGCAGCACTCTCTCACTGTAGGAACTTTCTGGCAAACTACTTGTAAAATTGAAACAAAAGTTTCTATATTGAGACTTGACAGGAGGGTCTCAATTTATACATGTATAGGGGAGAGAAGAAGAGCCTCTAGCCTTTAAGGCTGGTCATTAAAACACCATTAACCAGCATCCATAGCCCCTTTTCAAAAAGTTGAAAATTTTGGATGTCCAAAGGATTTACACCCTTTAGCCAAGAAAAATGATTTAAATACCCTTTAAAATCACATTCATGAATCTAACATCATGAGGCAATTTCTTGGCAATTTCTTATTCAATTCTCAATGGTTTTTGGCCCACCTAAACCCAACACAATAGATGGTTGGGACCTACTTTAATATTTAATTAAAGTCACCAAAAAATCATTTTTTCCAACAATCCCCCACATGAATAAAAATTGACCAAATGACTCAACAAACGAACACTGTTCAACAATAATGACTCGGAGAGAGAGTACAACGAACTAACCCTGACATCAGAGAACGTAGCTTTAGCTTTGAACCTCTCCCAGTGAAAACCTATTGAGTTTACTAGCTGATCAGTGAATATGACATCTTGAATTGCTCTGCCGTTTATGTAAATTGAGACAATAGATCTCACACGGGAATTACTCCTACCACCATTATGTTCTCACTGGTGTGCCCTGTATGGCCCTAGGCACTAGCCTGGTTCAGTGAGTGGTTTCAAAGAATCTTGGCCTGCCTAATTCTTCTAGAAGTAGCCCCACTTCAAACTCACATAGGTGACTCTACTTTAGTATCCTGCTATACTTAGCTCAACAGCTAACACATTAGAGTCATTAAAAGCTCGGCTTAACCTCGACACTTGCAGGTATCACTGATAAAAAGAATGGCTGGAAGTTTAACCTCCTCATTGACATACCACCGTTACACACAATTAGGTTGTCCCATTGAACCTAGATCTTAGGATCTTCAGTCAACTAGATTGGGTTTCCATTCCGATAACTTCCAAAGGCCTCAACCTCATTCCTTTTGACGACATCTCGACTAACACTTGATTTAACCCTTTGGTTAGCGGATCCGCAATATTGTCCTTAGACTTTACATAGTCTATAGAGACAACTCCATTCGAGAGTAGTTGTCGTATAGAATTATGTCTACGATGGATATGTCTAGACTTTCCATTATATTTATTACACTGTACCCTACCAATTGCAGATTGACTATCATAATGAATACAAATAGTTGGCACAGGTTTAGACCAACGTGGAATATCTTCAATGAAATGGAGAAGCCATTCAACTTCTTCTGTTGCTTTATCTAAAGTAATAAACTCGGATTCGATCGTTGATCTAGATATACACGTTTGCTTGGAAGATTTCCAAGACACGGCTACCCCACCAAGAGTGAACACATATCCACTAGTAGACTTTGAGTCCTTTATATCTGATATCCAATTCGCGTCACTATAGCCTTCTAGCACCGCTGGATATCGAGTATAATGCAGCTCATAATCCCGAGTGTAGCGTAAATACCTTAACACCCGCACAATGCCCTTCCAATGAGAAACATCGGGATTACTTGTGTATCTACTAAGCCTGCTAACCGAGTAAGCTATATCCAGCCTAGTACAACTCATCAGATACATTAAACTTCCAATTATCCAAGAATATTCTAACTGAGAGGCACTCTCTTTATTATTCTTGGTAAAACGTAGACTTAAGTCTACAGGTGTCGATGACACACTCGTATCTAATCCACTAAACTTCTTAAGTATCTTATCAACATAATAAGACTGAGAAAGTACAATTCCTCCAGATGTTCTAGTAATCTTAATTTCCAAAATAACATCTTCAATGCCCATATCCTTCATATCAAACTTAGAGTTTAACAACTTCTTGGTAGTTTTGATCATTTCATTGTTACTACCTATAATGAGTATATCACCAACATATAGACACAAAATGACATAACCTCTGTCAGTGTCTTTGACATAAACACACTTGTCACATTCGTTGATTCTAAGCCCACTTGACAACATTACGTTGTCAAACTTCTCATGCCATTATTAAGGCGCTTGCTTCAAACCATATAATGATTTGACAAGTTTACAGACTTTCTTGCTTTGCCCTGGAGCTTAAAACCCTTTAGGTTGTTCCATGTAGATTTTTTCATTCAAATCCCCATTTAAGAAAGCTGTCTTTACATCCATCTGGTGTATATCAAGATTGTGCAAAACTACTAACGCAATCACCATGCGAATAGATGTTATCCTAGTTACAGGTGAGTACTTATCAAAGTAATCTAGGCCTTCTCGTTGCTTGTGCCCTTTGATAACGAGCCTCGTCTTATACTTGCCAATTGACCCATCGGCCTTCATCTTTCTTTTAAAAATCCATTTGCAGCCTAAAGGCTTAGAACCTGAAGGTAAATCTACCAACTCGCAGGTGTAGTTCTGTAAGATGGAGTCAATCTCACTTTTGATCGCTTCTTTCCATAAAGGACTCTTAGGAGAAGTCACAGCTTTGTGAAAAGTTTGAGGTTCGTTCTCAACCATATAAGTCAAGAAGTCTAGACCAAAATACTTGGACATCCTAGCCATTTTACTTCTTCTACGCTCATCTAGAACCTCAATTTGATCATCACCTTGATCATCAACATGATCATCATCACTAGCAAGCTCATCAAATTACTCCAAAGACGTCGGAACCCCTTCATGGGTTCGGCAAGGAAAAATGTCTTCAAAGAAACATGTATTCCTTGACTCCATGATGGTATTCCTGTGTATGTCTGGAATTTCAAACTTATGTACAAGAGACCGATATGCACTACTATTATGTGCATAACCAATGAATATACAATCCACGGATTTCGAGCCTATCCTAACCCGTTTGGGTGTAGGTATCGCTAATTTTGCTAGACACCCCCACATTCGTAAGAATTTATATGAAGGCTTAACGTCTTTCCATAACTCATACGACGTCTTGTCCACCTTCTTCCGGGGTACTTTATTTAGAATGTAATTCGCAGAGAGAATTGCTTCCCCCCACATGTTCTGTGGCAATCTAGAACTTATCAACATTGTAATCATCATTTCCTTTAGCGTCCTATTCTTTCGCTCAGCAATCCCATTTGATTGAAGAGAATAAGGCGTCGTGGTTTAGTGAATAATCCCAGATTGAGCACAAATCTCAATAAACAGAGATTCATACTCACCAGCACGATCACTTCTTAAAGCCTTAATCTTGCGGCCTACTTGTTTCTCAACTTCATTCTTATAAAGAACAAACTTGTCAATAGTCTCATCTTTACTTTTGAGCAAATAGACATAACAATACTTAGTGTAATCATCAACAAAAGTGATGAAGTACTTATTGCCACCACGTGATTGTATAAATTTTAAGTCACACATATCACTATGCACTAAATCCAACGATTCTGAACTTCTTTCAATAGAATGAAACGAAGATCTTGTCAACTTCGCTTCAACACAAGTTTCACACTTGTGTTTCGGATTAATCTTAAAAGATGGTATGTGATCTAACTTGATTAATCTACATAAAGATTCAAAGTTCACATGCCCTAGTCTACCATGTCACAAATTGGAAGACTCAAGTATGTAAGCAGAAGAAGATGCACCTTTATTCATCTTTGGGATAATAGTCATTACATTGAGTTGAAACATACCCCTCAACATATAACCCTTACCCATAGACATTCTGCTCTTGGTTAGAACGACCTTGTCAAACTCAAAAACCATGCGAAAACCATGTTTACTGAAAAGAGACCTTGAGACAAGATTCTTACGAATGTCCGGAACATGCAAGACTTCATTCAAGGTTAGCTCTTTTCCTGAGGTTAACTTTAGGACCACCTTTCTTTCCCCTCAATAATAAAGGTAGCAGAACTTCCCATAAACAACTTCTCACCGTTTGTAATCGGTTCGAAAGTTGTGAACAGCTTCTTCTCGGAGCAGATATGGTGTGTAGCCCCAGTATCAATCCACCATTCTTTTGGATTTGAACCCACCATATTCACCTCAGAGACAACAGTAGACAAGTGCATGTCATCCTCATCATGGGAGCGCTCTTGCATATCTGTCATATGAGCACGAGGTTTAGTCTTGTATGGCTCCTTCTGTTTGCGGCAATCACTAGCCCAATGTCCTTCACTACCACAGCTGTAGCATTTTCCTAAGAACCGATAACCAAATTCCTACGGCTTATAACCCGACTTCTTTGCAACACCACCCTTTGGCCCAGCTTAGAGCCCTTATTCACAGGGGGCTTCTTCTGTACCCCAGAAGATTTGCATGCTCAATGACATTGGCCTTTACAAAGGAGGCACTCCCTTCTTTCTTTCTATTATCTTCATCAATTCGGAGTCAGACAATCAGGTCTTCAACTGACATTTCCTTGCACTTATGCTTCAAGTAGTTTTTGAAATCCTTCTAACCATTGGGAAGTTTCTCAATGATCAAAGCAATTTGGAATGACTCGTTCAAAGGCATTCCGTCTACATGAATTTCATGCAAGATCACTTAGAACTCTTGGACTTGGCTTATCACAGTTTTTGAATCTACCATTTTAAAATCTAGGAACCGGCCAACCATAAATTTCTTTGCCCCGGCACCCTCAGTCCTGTACTTTTTGTCCAGAGATTCCCATAACTCTTTTGCTGAGCTTTTGGTACAAAACACACTATAGAGTGAGTCTGCCAAGCTGTTAAACACATAGTTCCAGCAAAGATAGTCTGTCTGCTTTCATGTGTCAAGCACCATGACTTTTTGCCTGTCTGGCTCATTCTCTGCCACGGCTGGAGGATCCTTGCTCAGAACCTTTGCAAGGTTTAGCGTGGTTAAGTAAAACGGCATCTTTTGCTGCCATCTCTTAAAATTTACCCCATCAAATTTTTTGGGCGCTCATGGTGACTAAGCGGTCCTCCTGGAACAGCCAGAGTAATGCCAGGGTTGACCATAGAGGTCACAGCAGTAGGGGTTAGCAACCCAGTTGCCCCGGGGTTTAGATCCCCACCAACATTAGCAGTAGCAGTAGCATCAGTGATAGTTGTCATTTCTGAAAATTACACCAGAATATCACTTCTGTGTTTCCAGAAATTAAACTTAACCCTTAGAAAATCCCTCAGATGAAAAGTTAATTCAAACTTTGTCTTACCACAAAACCTAGAATCGAACATGGTCAAGAAAGTTCCCAGAAAGACCGGAGGGGTCACATCGGTCTCACTTAAAACACAGTTAACCTTTTGACAAAACTTTCAAGAGCATGTTGACTCCTAATCCGTGATAAATAATTTTAAGAATTAAATTTTTTTAGGGATGAACTAGGTTAAAACAAACCAAGGTCCAAAACTTTTACAAGCAATGTAAAACAATTGCTACAACAATATAAGCAAATAAAACCTGCTACTACAAATTGGTAAACAAACCAACTAAATCTCAAGCAAACATGTTTCAAACATTTAAATAAAATAGCAAATCCATAAGGATTCTATTTAGTCCAAAAGCCTTTCCACGCTTAGGTATTCCTATTCAACACAAATGTTAGTAGTCCAAATATTTTTATTTTTACATCCCAAATACTATTCATTTGGTTTTGTATTTGTTTTTTCATTCCCTTTCGCATTAGTATGCCTACAAAGAAAGTTAGTAGCAAGCCACAACAAAATACAAATAAATAATTTAAGAAAAAAGTAAATATAATAAATTAAATGAAACCATCTAGCCAACTAGTAACCAACTAATATTAGGTACGAAAACAAAATACAATTTGTAACTTCAAAATTAAATTATAACTTCAAAATAAAATTTCATAATCATGACTTATTAATTCACAACAACCATGTAAACTTGTAACTCCAAATAAATAAATTAAAACCAAAATTAATGCACGCAATTAGATAATTTAGATTAATGCGCCCAATTAAATTCAAATTAATGCACCCAATTAAATTCAAATTAATCATGTACACAATTCATAAAACTCTATAACTCCAAAACACATTAAACTAAAATTAATAGGCAAAAGTTACAAACCAATAACCATTCAGCAATTAACATATGCAAATAATTCTTAAAAAAAATTAAATTATGTAATCTAATCTAGAAAATAATAAGCATGTAACAAATTAAAAATTAGAATAGAATTAGCATGTCAAAATTGCAACATCCATAAATTATATTTTATAACCTTAAAATTCATGCAAATCATGGTAGGGGAATGATGAACCATACGCATAAATAAGATCATACTAATACAATTAAGTATGCAAATTATGATATAGCATTCTAATTAGACTAAGCAATTGGAGAATAACATTGCATAATTTACAATCATTGAATTTTCAAAGGAAAAACAAATAGTGGACTTTCTCTTTAGTACAAATAGTCTACTTAAATAACAGAAGCAATAGCATGCAATATGTCTAAGACACACATGGATCTATTCACTAACAAACACAAATATATTAATGTACTCATAAGGATGAATCAGTGCAAGAAAGCATGAAAATAGTTTTATGTGCATGCAAAGAAGCAAAATCATGAACCGACAATTAACCTACAGAAAACGGAACAATGGCTTATTCATATAAATTACTTGAATTTCTAAACATTCAAATTTATATTTTGTATCATTGAAACAGTGAGCAATTCTGCAACAGTTCCTAGTAACATTATACAAAGCTAACCTAATTGTCTATATAAATCTATTCGATCAATTTCATAGAAAATATATAAAAATCTGTTTTAAACTTGTTGTCCAAATTATGAAATTAAATAAATAGATTTATGAAAAAATCAAAATTATATACCAAGAACATATGCTGATAATTACAACTAAATTACAATAGAAATACACAATACAATAAAATGGTAAAGAAACCAAACCGAAACCTTCACGATAACAATTTCCTTAAAACAGATTTCGCCGCCTCACGGGTCAAGTGCTTGAGGAATCCTGGTGTCTGTCTCCCAGGATACGACGGTCAAAAACCAGCTACGGCAGAAGCACTCTCTGTCTAGCTTAGCGAACAAAAACTGTGGCAGCACTCTCTCACTGTAGGAACTTTCTGGCAAACTGACTTGTAAAATGGAAGCAAAAAATTTCTATATTGAAACTTAACAGGAGGGTCTCAATTTATACATGTATAGGGGAGAGAGGAAAAGCCTCCAGCCTTTAAGGCTAGTCATTAAAACACCAAGCATCCATAGCCCCTTTCCACAAAATGAAAAGTATGGATGCCCAAAGGATTCACACCCTTTAGCCAAGAAAAAAGATTTAAATACTCTTTAAAATCCTATTCATGAATCTAACATCATGAAGCAATTTCTTGGCAATTTCTTATTCAAAACCCAATGGTTTTTGGCTCACTTGGACCCAACACAAAAAATGGTTAGGACCCACTTTAATATTTAATTAAAGTCACCACACTTTAATATTAAATTAAAGTCCCCAAAAATCATTTTTTCCAACAATCCCCCACATGAATAAAAATTGACCGAATGACTCAACAAACGGACATCGTTCAACAATAAAGACTCTGAGAGAGAGTACAACGGACTAACCCCGACATCAGAGAAGGTAGCTTTTGGCTTTGAACCTCTCCCAGTGAAAACCTATCGAGTTTACTGGCAGATCAGTGAATAAGACATCTTGAACTGCTCTACCGTTTATGTAAACTGAGACAATAGATCTCACACGGGAATTACGCCTACCACCATTATGTTCTCACTGGTGTGCCCTGTGTGGCCCTGAACACTAGCCTGGTTCAGCGAGTGGTTTCAAAGAATCTTGACCTGCCCAATTCCTCTAGAAGCGGCCCCACTTCAAACTCACATAGGTGACTCTACTAAAGTATCCCGCAATACTTAGCTCAACAGCTTAACACATAAGAGTCATTAAAAGCTCAGCTTATCCTCTACACTTGCAGGTATCACTAATAGAAGGAATCGCTGGAGGTTTAACCTCCTCAGTGACATACCACCGTTACACGCAATTAGGTTGTCCCATTAAACCTAGATCTTAGGATCTCCAGTCAACTAGGTTAGGTTTCCATTCCGGTAACTTCCAAAGGCCTTAACCCCATTCATTTTGACGACGTTTCGACTAACAAAAAGGAAAGAGAAAGGAGAGAATATTACCAGAAATTGTAGGGGCACATCTAGGTAGGCATAGAGTAACAGACACACACTTCACACACTTTTGTTTTGAAAAGAAAAAATAACTAAAAAGAAAAAAAGAAAAAAAAAAGATAGGCCAGTACTACAGAGAATCCAGTGGCGGTGGTGGTGGGAAATGCTGGGCAAACAAGGCGTTCATCAAGGATCGCGTCTCAAAGGCTTTATCCTGAACCCGTTGACCGAGCTGATCGAAATGATGTTGGCTCGACTCTCGATATGTATAAAAGCCAGTTTACAGTGATGCAACTGACTGCTGAATGTTGAGCTAGCGGGCGTTGAGTTGATCAAAAGCCGTCTGAGAATAGTCTCGATGTGCCTGAAAATTCGTGCGCAATCCCATGAGACTCTGGTGGTGATCACGAAGAGTACTGTGGACCTGATCCACAGAGTGCTGAAGCTGTAAGTACTCCTCGCGAGTCATGTAGAATGGAAAAGAAAAGAAAAGAAGAGATTGTGATTTTTGTCCTTTTTGTTTGGTAAACTAAGGAAAATCAAAAAAGATACCGATTTATCTTCAATTTTATTTTGATGGACTACATAAAAT
Organism: Camellia sinensis; assembly: GCF_004153795.1. NCBI lineage: Eukaryota > Viridiplantae > Streptophyta > Magnoliopsida > Ericales > Theaceae > Camellia > Camellia sinensis. The sequence goes on along the minus strand of NW_021024832.1, from coordinate 408,470 downwards.
AAAATAAAAGAAACTCTTATAAGTTATATTACCAAAATAACTTTTTATGCTTATATTTTTTTAGTACTTAGATGGACAATTTCGATATCTTATAAAATTAATAATTATTCCAAATTTAGAGAGATTCAGAAAGCAAGTTGTAAGAGAAATGAATTTTTCTCTATTTATGTCCATTTCCTCTCGCTTCTCTTCTCTTGAATATTTTGTTGCAAGCAATTATATATTGATATTGATTTCCAACGTGCAATATGTGGATTAGAGTTGTGGGAAACTTCCAAGGGTTGGCTTGGTGGTAAGGTCTTGAGTTTTGGGAGTGTTTTGAGTTTTGGGAGTGTGTTCCCTCCAAGGTTTAAGATTAAAACTTCTTAGGTGTTAATAATTTTTTGGAGCCATCGGATTAGGAAAATTTTTTAAAATTAATTTTGGTGCACTTAAGAAAATTCGACTAATTTTGGTGCACTTACAGAAAATTTCTTACTGAGGGATTGCGCACTTCTAGAAATTAGTCGAGTTTTGAACCAACACTCTGATGCCAATAAAAAAAAATTATGTATTAGAGTTAATGCATCTCTATTTTAAATTAGGTTAACCAACTGGAGTAGTTCAATTAGACATCCTTACATACTTTCAATTCAACTGAGAGGTCAAGTCTTATTATGACGCTTTTCTTGTATTTATGTAGTTGTTAGAATTGTGTGTGCTTTTTTTAATGGTGGTTATAGTTGTTTTATGCTTATATATCGTTAGACTTTCTTATATAATTGGTTATCTAATTTATTGTAATTTGTTATATTTATAGATAATCATCTATCCATTGACAAAAAATAAATAAATAAATTAGGTTGTTTTATGCTTTTAAAAAATTTCCATGTATAAATTTTCATAGAGTAAAACTTGTTAGTTTGGTGTAATTAACTAATTCGTAAATTATTGTCTTATTATATATTTTGATGTAGCATGTGGGTTTGGATTTTTTTGAGGGAGAAATACATATCTGTGCTATTTGTCTAATATGACTTATCTATTTACGTGTTACCTATCTATTTACATATTTATCCACCTAATATACCTATTTGCCTATATCACTACCACCAACCGCAACTGGCCACCTCCAGCAACTTTTCTGGCCACCGGCGGTCAAACAACAACGAGTAAAAATAAAAAAAATTATACTTAAAGATAATAATTTATTCTTCTCACCAAATAATTGCATTAATCACATCGTTACATACAAAATGAAACAATCATAGGATCTAATGCCATACACTCCCTTAGAAATGGATTTCTCAACAAATTTTTCGATAATTTTTAAAATTATGAAATTTACTAGAGATTACTTTTTCACTGGTTGAGATAACTTGTGCATCACTCAAACATCATAATATCAAAATAATATTACAGTTCGAAATGTTGCTTCTCCTGAGCATGTAACTGAAATACCTGGACAACTCATTCTTCAAAGGAATATGTATATATTTTGTTACAACAAGCTATCTCATTCAGACTATTTGCTTAAGGATAAGGATTGCCCAACTTTCACTTTAACAAACTTTACTATATATAGAGATAATATTCTTTTTGAAGTGCGCCTATCTATACAATATTCTTAGCAATCTGATTTTATAAAAAAAAAAAAAACTACCTTCTTTAATGATATTGGTTTAATGTAAATTTCTCAATGAGTCAGCAGTTGTATTGTATGAAGCTTTTCACCTCCCATCTTCACAGGCCTGTTCTCCACACCAAAAGCTCCACGAGGTATGTATCCATCTCTCTCTCTCTCATAACTATATATGTGCCACGCTCGTGGGTTCTGCCCAATCCACATGGAGAGGGCCATTTACATGAGTCACAGAATTAATCGAGATGCATGTAAGTTAGTCTGGACACCCGGTCATAAAAATAAAAACAAAATTAAAAAAAACTCGGTTGTGCTGGTGGCCTAGTCTTTTCTTCTACTATATATGTTTGGCTATTAAGGGGAGAAAGAAATGATTTGTTAAATTAGGAGGGAAAATAAAAGAAAAGAAGAGGTTGTGATTTTTGTCCTTTTTGTTTGGTTAAACTAAGAAAAATAAGAAAAGATACCGATTTATCTTCAATTTTATTTCGATAGACTACATAAAATAAAATAAACTCTTACAAGTTATATTATCAAAATAACCTTTTATTCTTATATTTCTTTAGTACTTAGATGGACAATTTTGATATTTTATAAAATTAATAATCATTCCAAATTTAGAGAGATTCAAAAAGCAAGTTGTAAGAGAAATGAATTTTTCTCTATTTATATCCATTTCTTCTCACTTCTCTTCTCTTTAGTATTTTAAACAAGTATTAAGAATGGGAGAAATCGATTTTTTTCATTTTCTCTCAAAATCAATCAATCCAAACAGATTGTATGGTTATTACAATTTAAAGTTGTTGTTGAATATTTTGTGGCAAGCAATTATATATTGATATTGATTTCAAGCGTGCAACATGTGGATTAGAGTTGCAGGAAACTTCTAAGGGTTGGCCTGGTGGTAAGATCTTGAGTTTTAGGAGTGTACTCCCTCTAAGGTTTAGGGATCAAAACTTTTTAGATGTTAACAATTCTTTGGTGCCATCAGATTGAGAGAAAACGCTTGAATTAATTGTAGTGCACTTACGGAAAATTTCTTACGGAGGGCTTGTGCACCTCTAAGAATTAGTCGAGTTTTGAACCAACACCCTGATACCAATAAATAAAAAATGTGTATTAGAGTTAATGTTTCTCTATTTTAAATTAGGTTAACTAACTAGACTTGTTCAATTAGACATCCTTACATACTTTCAACTGGGTTCAAGTCTTATTATGACATTTTCTTGTATTGATGTAGTTGTTAGGATTGTGTGTGTTTTTTTTTTATGGTGGTTAAGTTGTCTTATACATATATATGGTAGGACTTTCTTATACAATTGATTATCTAATTTAATGTAATTTGCTTATATTTATAGACAATCGATCAACAAAAAAATAAAACAAATAAATTAGGTTGTTTTATGCTTTAAAAAAATTACCATGTTTAAATTTTCATAGAGTAAAACTTGTTAGTTTGGTGTAATTAACTAATTCGTAAATTATTGTCTTATTATATATTTTGATGTAGCATGTGGGTTTGGATTTTTTTGAGGGAGAAATACATATCTGTGCTGACTAGGGAAAATATTTATAAAAAATAAAAAATAATATAAATATTAATATTAAAATCATTATCTTTTTCACATTTGTATAATAATTTTTCAAAATCCACTCTAAATAGTAAATTTTCCTTTTTTTAACCTTTATTGTGAGCGTGCATGATATGTTATTTCTAGAAGATTATTTTTGTATTCAATAGATATTTTTAATATAAGAATAAGGTTATAATAAATGGTAAATGGTAACAAGCGTATCTGTAATATTGAAATTTGTGTAAAACAATATTTTTAAATTAGTGAAAAAAAACTATAAATTGAATAAAAGATTATTTTTAAATTAGTAAAAATTGTCTTATATTCTGCAAATTCTTTCTTTTTTTTTTTTCTTTTTCTGTATACCCATTGACATTTGTTAGTAAAACCCACAATAAATTATCAAAATTCAAAACTAAAATGATGCTAATTTGCATAGTAATATATCATCATTATACTCGGTTTTGATTAATGCATACTTATGACTCACAAAATCATGCACTAATCAAAATCAATCATAATGAACATTTTTGGTGTGAGAATCAAACAAAACAACGGTGCTCATTTTAATTTTTTAAAAATAATTAATATACAAGTTGCCACATGGAGGTAAAATAAATAAACCTATATATATAAATGAGAGAAGTGTAATACGAACATTAAAGTAAACCTTATCTATATGAATTTATTATAAAAGTCGGCAGCCGTATAATGACTAAGGCTTCATTTAGGAACAAGTTAATTTAGTAATGTTTTGGCTATTTAGTTAAAATATAAGGTAAAAAAAAATTAGTATGTTTGGGATGACTTTTTGACTTTTTACGAAAAGATATGCAAAAAGTAGAGAGAAAACAGAATCTTTGACTTTTTAGTATGAATTGTTGGCTTTTTATTTTTTTTAGTAACTTTTTGACTTTTTGACTAAAAAAGTCACTTGACAAACGAGACCTAAGTATCCATAAATGTGTATGCACAGATATGTCAATGCTCACGAGATGAGAATAGGTCTCAACTGCCAACCCATAACCGTGTTGTTTTTATGGATAATAACTGATGAAAAGTATATGCCCATGGAGCCATATATATGTTATTTGGTGTAAGATTTGGTCCTTTTTTGTGATAAAAATATATTTAATGAAATTATTTGGTGAAAGGAACATTTTTAAAATATTTTTTTTTCCAATAGTAACCCCACTGCTGGAAAAGTCGCTGACAACCATAGTGTTGCTGGCCATAATATAAACAGATAAGTATATTAGGTCGACAAATAAATAATACATGAACAAATAATGAAATCATACGTAAATTGATAGATGAACAATAAATAGATAAAAAAAAAATGGAATATAATGGTCTTTTAAATTATAATTATCCTTTTGACCTTAAAAATTCTAGAAATGAACCTCTAGCTGAATTGTATTTTGAAGATGCCCCTGCCACCAAATGTTGCAGTTATAAATGAATCATGAAAATTAATTTAACAGTACCTTCTAGGTTTGAATGCTATATTTATTTTTATTTTTTTTATTTTTTTTTTAAGTGTAGTATATCATTAGAGATGTTGGTTAAGAATCCTCCTGTCCAAATGTATTTAGATCTTCGATTTAAATGGAAATTTTTTGGTGACAAATGAAAATAAATAAATAAATAATTGACAAAACTTCAGTTAATGTTTTTCCTCGACTTATTTTCAAATCACAGTTATTCGAACTCTACTTATGATAAGGTTTGTAAAAGTTGATTTGAAATTTGAAATTCATTTGTTATGTAAATAAGTTAAATTTAAACTCATTTTAAAATTCATTAAATCAGTAAAATTACTTTGAGCTCGCTTGTAATCGGCTCGATTACTACTCATTTCAAATCTTCTTGAAGAATATATTTTAAAACTTTTTTAGTTTTCAAATCCAATTTAAATAATTTACTTACCTTTCTTAATTCAAAAAATTCGAGCCCTCTACACATTGTGATAGGAATTTTTAAATATAAAAATCTCGAAACATGTCGACTATATATAGATTCACTACAAGAACAGAAAAATTTTAGGTATAACTCTGCTTTAATTGTTGCATATCTGTGTGAACTAATTACAACTCTGCTCTAGTTTTTGCATATACGTGTAAACTAAGTACAACTCGGCTTTGCCCTGTGGAATTATTAATTTGTAACTAAATTTTTGTATTCTTGTAGTCAATGTATTTATAGTCAACCTGCTTCAATTAAACGATTTTTCTGGAAAAAAAATTATTTAATACTCCTAAAACAACAACTACTGAATCAACTTGATTTTTTATTAATTTAAATAGTGATTCGTCACTCTTATGTTAATTTTTAAGAGATAACAAGACAAGTGTCACTACATAAATAAAGTAGAACATTACTCCAAAATTACTAAATAATTATTAATTGATTTTTCCTTCGCTAATTCAAGTGATTGGCGAGCATTTAGTACCATGTTAAAATAAACTTTTATTAAAGAGGGTAAAAAAATCACGAAGTTATTTTTCATTATCTAAAAAAAATCTATATGTCACATCAAAAAATTTTAATCACAAAAAAATAAATTTTTTAAGAGTAAATTGGTGATAAATCCAATTTAAAGAGGATATAAGGCATTAGGTTCCGTGGATATTCTTGTTGGAGAGACATCTCATTTGTAAAATAATTTGGTGAGAAGTCATTTTATTAGTTTTGAAAAACATTTTATTTTCGATTTTACTCCTTAATTGATCTATTGACTTTTTTTTATTATCCGTTCAAATTTATATCTAGCTGTTCAATTTTTTCCCTATCTGTTCAAAATCTATGAATTTCTCTCTCTATCTGTTTAAATTCTATGAGTTTCTAAAAAAAATAAAGATTTGATCTATCTATTCAAATTTTTTATTCAACGGTGCTAGGGACCCCAGCACCCTCACCTCCACATGTCTTGCTATGAGAGCAAGACTTGAAAAAAATAAAAATAAAAAAATAAATTGAGCCAATTAAAAAATAGTAGGGGTGGTGGGGTCACCCACCCCCACTGGGGTCTGGGGCATTTTCCTTTTTAATTTATAAATTGTTTTTCAACAATGATTCATCCCTCCTTTTCTCCCCACCCTCTTTGACCCCCTCTCTTTCTCATTGGTTACTTTTTCTTTTTCTTTTTCTTTTTCTTTTTTTTCCTGCTCCTCCAATCACCACCCGCCACGTGACAAAAGGGGTGAGGGGGTCCCAAGCATTATCCATTGTTTTTATCTGTTTAATTTTTTATCCCAAATTATTTTATCTGATCCGTTGGTCTACCCTCTACCCATAAACATGTTTTTGAACTTAACTTGGTCAAAGTTGCTGACTGCAAAAAAGTTTGTGAGAGAGCATATGTTTTGTGTGTGTTTCCAGTAGCTCTAGCTATAGCTCTAGTGTCCCCCTTAAACTAATTTCACCTGCATTACCACTACAATGTGATCATACAAGAAACAGTTTTCAACAATTTATTAAATGCTACTACAATCAATTGTCAATTAAAATCAAATATAAAGTGATTAAATTCATAATAATCACTGACAATTGGGGATATAGCATTTCAATGCTTCCTTCAACAGCAAATATATATACATACCTACATATATATATAGACATACAGACTAATATATTCATATGATCCATGATCCATAAAATCTGTTACAGTGCTAGTGCTGCACATGTATATATTATATATATGCATTGTCTAAAAAATCTGCAATCTTCTTCAACAATGGCGGTTGGTTGAAGAAGATGAAGGGGAGAGTCGAGATCCGATGTTGATTGAAGCCATTGTTGGAGAGGAGAGGGAGAGGGAGAGGGAGAGGGGAGAGAGATTATGGTTTGATTTGGGTTTGATTTAGAAAATAATATATATATATATATTGAAGTGGTTTGGTTATTTCATAAGACATTATTCTTGTAGGCATAATAAATTAATGCCTCGGCTTTGCATAAATAAAATTCAAAATTGAAATTTTCAACCGAACCCTTTTTTAAATATCTTCCTAAGTGCATTAACTAAAAAAATCCAAAAAGCAAGTATATAAGTACTACCAAAATTATTTTGTTTATTCACTTGTAAATGCAAGTAATATTATTTTTTACAAAATTGCTTGGTAGCTCGAAAGTGGTGGCTCCAACTTGGCCCGAAAAGCGATATTTTCTCTCTGTCCTCCCTATCTGTGTCTATAAGCTCAAAACGAACACAATATGAAACGAAATACACTGTCTCTCATCCCTCTCATCTCTGTGAATCTCTCTCGTTATCCCTCTCATCTCTGTCATCCTTCTCATATGTGTGAAGACCTTCCTCTGTCATAAACATAAACATAAACTCAATACTTGTTAATCAAATCAAATCAATAAACATAAACGTAAACATAAACATAAACATAAACATTGTTTTTTCTGAGCAAACAGAGTTAATCAAATCAACTTTAAACAAGACTCAATAGACTCAATACTTGTTTATTTTTTTCCTGGGCAAAATCAGCACCCTTCGGACACACAGCAGCAGCGGCGCACCGTTTGCCACACACAGCAGCAGCTGCAGCTGCAGCTGCAGCTGCCGTCGGCACACACAGCAGAAGCGGAAGCACACACAGAAGCAGCACCAGCACCCGTCGGTCGGCTCCTCTCTATACTCTTTGAACACTTCAATCGCCGATAACGGGTCTCCTCTCTCTCTCTACTGGGTTCTTTCCTTTTCTTTTTTTTTTTTAACTTCAAATGGAATGTGTGGGTTAAACGAGATGGGCTGTACAAATAAATGAAGATGTAATAAGAAATGAGGGTGTATATAAAAGTCGGGCCATTCGAGCCGTGTAACTTTCGAGTTAGGAATTGCAGTTGTATTTTTTAAAGTTAAAACAATTAATCAACCCATTTAAAAAACAAAAAAAATGGAACTTGAACTTGGGTTAAGTAATCCTTAAATGACACACAATATGTAGTGATTTAAATTGAATATACATTGTGTATACTAACCGTTAATATATATTAAGAGAGCACAAATTAACAAAATCTTAAACCAAAAACAAAAAGTCAGAACTTCTATTTCATATTCATATCTCAGCCTTCAATGTTAGTTGAAACCTTCTACATTATTAAAAACAATGAGTTGACTTTCAATAGTATGTAAATTGTATATATATAAACTGAAGACATGTATGTAAAGATTATAAGCACTTTTTCTCTGTGCAGGAAGAGGATGTCGATGAATCCCCAGCAGTTCCTCCTTGTATGCCTCTCTCTTTTCTTGCTATTTTTTACGCATATCTCTCATCTCTCTCTTGCCGATGTCGGCACTACTGCCAGCTATGCCCCACCATATATACGTAAGTACCCACTCCACAATTACAATCAATCATTAACAAATCATAACCAATTCTTTCCATACTCAAACCCTCTGCATTTTAAAAAGATGTAAACGGAAATGGATTACAAAACTGAACACAACTGTCTCACATGAACCGAATTTTATCTTTTTTATAGATTCCGCACCCATGTAAATGACTTTCAATCGGGACAGGAATAAAAAAAAAAAATTTAGAGACAGAAAATCCTAACCCAATTTTCAAAACATGATTTTTTTTTTTTTTAATGTGTTGTCGTCGGGTGGTTGGATTGAAACAGCCACCGCGTGCAGCGGCAACGACGGTTCTCAGTTTCCGTCAAGCAATCTGTTCGCAGCAGCCGGAGAGGGGATATGGGACAATGGGGCAGCTTGTGGGAGGCAATACTTGGTGAGGTGTATTAGTGCAGCAGCACCAAATAGTTGCAATCCAAGTCAAACAATACAAGTGAAGATAGTAGACAGAGCACAAACATCGGCTTCAAGGCCTTCAAGGGGTGGAACCACCATGGTTCTCTCTACTACAGCTTTTGGAGCAATTGCCAATGGATCACCGCCATCCATTAACATTGAATTTCAACAGTAAGTTTTTTTTTGCATTAATCGGTAGGAGAATTTATAAATATCACAACATTATGTCCTCTTAAGAGAGTCGAACCCAAATTCTCAACTATCGAGATAATAAGACTAACAAGGGGAACAGCAGATATACCGATCCTCTTAAACAAATCGAACCAATTCGATCCGCCGTATTTTGGACGGATGCGTGACGACGAGCGGACAGTTACGGATTGATTTTTTTCAATCCGTCTAGTTTTAGACAGATGGTGGATTTAAGGTTTCTTTGACTGCAATTGAACCGCCAAACCGCGAATACCACTAATAATTTGTAAAACTTTGTGTTTTCAATTTATTTAGACATTTGATTTGTGTTTTCAATTGAAAAAAAAATTAAATATTCTATTGAAAAAAAAAATTAACTTGAATATATTTTTTGAATTGAAAATAATAAATGTATTATTTATCTATTTTTTTATTTTTAAATCTAGCTCTAAAAATAATAAATAAAAAAGATGATATATGCTGATTGGTTTTTGTTTTTAAAAACATATATAGATGTAATAACACAGAGATATATATGCAGTGATTGTAATACTTTTTTAAGTCTTTAACTGTAATACTTTTTTTTTTTAGGAAATGCACAAATTGAATTATATTGAAAATTTATAAAATTTTAAAACGCCAAACCGATTCGCTCAATCCGCCAATCCGCTCAATCCGCATCCGACAGATTAGCGGATGGATGCGGATTGATTTTCTCCAATCCACCAATCTAACACACGAATAGCGAATTAAAAATTTCATGGCCGCAACCGACCCACGCCCACCCCTAATTGATAGTGTCATATGTTAACTAACAAAAATTAGTTAGCAATGTTTTTTTGCGAGTTTTCCTCCAATAGGTGGATCTTTCTGTTTCAAAAGTTATTATTATTATTATTATTATTATTATTATTGTTATCCTTCAAGTTTTCATTTAGTTTTGTCCAAATCATATTTAGATGTCCCATGTCTTTAATAATCACGCAAAGGTTTGCATGATTATTAAATACATATCTAAATATGATTTGGACAATACCCTTTTATACATCGAAATTATTAATTAGGTCATGTTTCTGTTTAAATATTATGCCAAGTTGAGTGCGTCATTAGTGACGCATCTTTACAAACAATGAAATTAATTATTCTTTTTGCTATAAATAAAATAAATGCAACAAAAGTTTAGACTCAGAAGTTCTGTTTGATTAGGAGATTACAACATAAGATTGAAGTAATTAATTTTGGTTTCAATTTTTATTATTCGGATTAGACTCCAATGAATATTCTTTTTTTCGTCAATCGATAAGAGAATAATTATAAGTATAAAAAATATTATATCATTAAACAGACTATTAACCCACAATAGTTGGAAAATCAATAAAGCCTACCAAGCACAACCCTAACAATAACTTCACTATTATTTAGTCCAACTCCAAAAATAGGGGAGAGATAAACATCACCATAAAAGATACCAAACTCATTTTCATAGGAGTTAAACCCGAGACCTTACTATGTTACACAACCATGAGGCCAAATGCCTTGGTTGGTTTTGATGGACGTTCAGTCCAACAAAAATTGTGAATTGTTTAGCTCTACAATTAATGATTCAAAACAAACATATTATCTGAATTATATATTTCATACCCATTGCAAAACAAATGTGAACAAGTGAAAATTATTTATCTCACTAATCTAAGTGGATAACCAATCTTACATTAATTTTATAGATTGTTAATCCTTTCACTATTAATCATGTGAATCAAATAGAACCAAACAAAAGAGATTCGTGATTATTTTGATCCCTATAATTTTAATTGTGACACATTTACCTCTATAAGTTCTAATTGATTTAGTTAGATCTAAAATCATCAAATCTTTGTTCAAGGAACATAAACACATGAACTCCACATGTGTTCCACAAGAAGTCCACGTAAGCTCCACATGAATGAAGAAAAATCATGTGGCTTGGAATTTTTAACAAAAATTTATAGTTAAACCTAAATGAAACCAATGTCAAACCTCATTTAAGATCAATTGGTTATATAAATAAGATAAATTTAAATATATCATAAAATTCGTTAACTTTTTAAACCAAATACAAACAACTGAATACTCAGTTTGCCAAGAACTACAACAAAACCAAACTACTCGAGGTTGGTATGGTTAAAACTCGTTTAAAATCGACTTCATAAATACACAAGTCAAACTTAAAATACATTTTAAAACTCATTAAGTTTTCCAACCAGACTCGAATAATATGTTATTCAACTAGACTTAGGTTATTTACGATTTTGTTAATTCACTGTATATGTTTATTTTCCTTAATCAAACCCCTTGGGGTGAGCTAAATAAGCCAACTTTTTGGCTTATTGTTACTATTTTTTTCTACTTACAAAAAAAAGTTTCTATACGCACAGTTTTCTTAGATTTCAAAAAAATTTAAAAAAAAAAAACCACTAAAAAAGTCAATACTAAACTCCATTATAAATGTAACAGCACAAGAAGCAAAAATTAATTAATTTATTGATTAATTAATTAAGATCACCCTTGTTAATTAAGATATTTGTCAACAGTCGAAATTACCCTTGTCAATTAGTTATTATTTTCAACATTCACATGAGTAATTTTAATGTACTTCCAAGAAGAATAGACAAGAGAGGGTATATTAGGTTTTGTATTTTTGTGTTTTCGTCTTCACACATTGACCTGACGGAATTTTTCATGTGCAGGGTTTGAAGTGGACAACAGCAAAAGACATATATGTATAATTCTATCAACTATTATAGGAGGGAGCTGATGATCGTTCTTTTGTTACTTTTCTCCATAGTCTCCACCTAGACATTGAATAATTTATATTAGTTCCTAATTTTTATTTTTATTTGCTCAATAACAAATGACCTAGCAAGAATAATTTTTCCATACACTTTCGGCGGAGTAATTATTTAGTATTTTTAATATTTTTACTATGGTGATGTTATCCATTCAATAGCAAGGAGAAATGATAGTATGGGAAAATGACAAAATACCATTAGTTAGACATACAATCACGTGATATTCTCAAAACACTAAATAATTTCTGTTTGATGAGCTTAGATTATGTTTAGTTCGTGAATTTTGGTAGGAATTTGAAAATGAAAATGAAAAGAGAAAAATTAGATAAAATGTGAATGAAATATAGCTATAATTCATCCACCTCTTTCATTTTTCTTTTCAAATTCTTACTTAAATTTATGAGCCAAACACAATGGGATTAAATAAGGAATTTTATCAACTATGCTTGTCTATTGAATTTCATCAACAAAAAAAACTTTCGTCGATAAAAGAAAAGAAAAAAATCAAACACCTTTTTTAAATTGGAAATGCATTTAAAAGATATTTTCCTTTCCTTGGAAAATATATATTGCACACCTCTCTAAAAAAAATTTAAAAAAAAGTACACAGTAAGAAATGCATCTTAAAGATGGATATGGGGATGTTGCTATCACTTTGTAGGACAGGATTAAGAGAAGATTACGGGGTCATAGTTTTTCTGTTTTTGTGAATATTATTGTTTGTCATAAATTTTATATATATGTATATATATATTATTTTATACATAAAATGACCCTTAGTATAAAAAATATATATGTTATTTTTCTTCCATCGTGAATTCTTTTTCTATTTTACATAAAAAAAATATAAATAAAAAAAAAACTTATTCATCCTATTAGAAATTACTTCTATGATATTAATTTTTTTTTTTTATGTATAGATAATTTATTTATTATACATACATACATGTGTTTTTTGTGTATTTGGTGAAAAAAAATATTTTTCTTTTGTCTCCTCCGATAATAAAATCCTAGTTCTGTCCCTAGACTTCAGGGTTGATACCTTGCTATGATGTTTGTCAAACATATTATTTATGCAAATAATTAAATTAACTAGGCATTTATAAGCTCATTATCAGATCTTAATTTTTTTTTTTAAATATCAAAATTATATTAATCGTTTATTTAAAAAAATAAATAAATGTGCTATTGTTATAGGGCTGTAAATGTCCAATCAATTTAATTTTTTATATAGATAATCTATTCAATAAATTTTATAATCTAAACAGATCGGATTATCAAAAAATGCTCAAGACAAGCTTTCGCAAAGAATTACAAGTTACAATAACCAATTGTACCAATAATCCCAATTCCCTAAAATGTGTACTATTTTTAACGATATTTTTTTTTTTTTTTTGATCGGCAAAGAAAATCTTTATTGATGAAAGAACCAAGAAAGATACAGAACATCAATAAAGAGGAGCTTGAAGCTAACAGAAGCTCCAAGCGCCAGTTGGTGAGAAGCCAACAAACAAGACAAGAGAAACAGAAAAAAGAAAGGCAACCGAAGCTAACAACCAAACTACAGAGGAAAAAAAACAGAACAAAGCAGATCTAACACCAAAACTAGGCAGCAGACTACACAACATTTGGACAACCACAGCTGACTGATCAGCATATACAGCTAAACAAAACTCAGCTAGAGATCAGTCCCCAGAGCTAGCAGACTACACAATTTGGGGCACTACACTTCTGAATCTACTGCAGATATGCTTCAAATTTGCACCAACATTATCACCAAAACTCAGCACAGATGCAAAGCTGGATGAAGTCTCCAGGAGCCCAGACACAACTCCCTTGGATCCAACTGGCTACACCTCTGCCCTCAGATCAGAGACTACCACCATACCCCACAGATATGCAAACAGCCCAGAGAAGACAGAGGTAATCAGTCCAAAAACAGTCCAAACCAGAACCAAACAGCAACCTGCAACCTCATGGCAGACCTGTGGGTCTGAAGTAAATCACACAAACAAACAAACCATACACCTATCCTTGCAACAGAACTGCAGAAGTCACCACTGCTGGAGCATACAGATGGAGCAGATTTGCCTTAAGCTACATTGCAAAGAAGAAAGTATTTTCATACACTTAGTTATTTTAATTAAGGAAGGAATTTTTATTATATCACGTTAACGCGACACAAGTCGAACATGAATAAAAAATATTACAACCCAATCACAATTTAAAAAACAAAAAAGTTAAAGACTTCATTTGATTTAGTTTTAGAATCTTAATTGGAGTGTGAAGTTGTGAGTTGAGTTTTGATTCTAAAAATAATTTTAAAAAACAAAATAAAAAAAAATTAAAAAAAGAGTTTTAAAAAGAGTTTGGTTATAAGTTTTGAAAATAATTTTTGAATTGAGTTTTGAGTTGTGCATTTGATTATGAATTTTAAAAAGAATTTTGAATTTTTTTATTTAAGATTGAAAATTCTCTTACACAACATGAATACGACATGATTTTTTATTTATTCCTTTCAAGACAAAAGTGAAGAACTATAAAGGCATCTTTTGAAAAGATAGTAAAAAATAATTTTTTAACTTTAATATGTTTTAAACCATATCTACACATTTTTTATAAAAAATTAAAAAACAAAAACTAAACAATTATCTTTTAACCGACTTTCTAAAACAACTTAAACTTGTGCTTGCCTCGTCAACCCTAATAATTAGGGGTGAACGTGGAGGGACAGGGAATTTGAAATCTATGGATTATATAATTGGCGTCGTGTTTGGAACGGTGAGACATGGACCCTAGCCAGGATTAGGATAAACTATTCTTGATTACTAGCTTAGGTGGAGGAAATTAACAATCACTCACAATTACATTATTGTAGTTTTTTTCAGATCCAAAATGACAATCAATTTTCTTCCCCCTAAAGTTTTTTGATCAACTAACATTATTGTCTTCCACTAATTTCGGAAAAGAGATGGAGAGAGAGAGAGAGAGTGTGTATATTTTCAAATTTACGCCACGACTAATTAAATTGAAACTCAACTTAAAAGGGTAACGATTAAATTTTTTAATTTAAAATTTTTAAAAATTAAAGTGAAAATAGGGTCAAATTACAAGGATGGAAAATAAAAAGGTAAATTGCACTAACTTCTCTTGAGATTTACAAAAAATATAATTAATCCTACACTTGACATAATTACATTGACCTCTTTCGAGTTGTTTTATCAATAATTCATGAGTGATGAAAAAATAATATTGTCATATTTTTTCTACTAAAATATAAATTTATCTTTTTTTATTTCAATGACTACCACCATATGCGTTAGTTTTGATCGTTTTAAACTTACCAAAAGAAAGGTCAATGTAATAATGTCAAATTTTTGAAACTAATTATTTTTTTCTCAAACCTCAAGGGAGGTGAGTGTAATTTACCCAAAGTATAATTAATTGAAAATAAAATGATTTTCATGATCCTACAACAACAACATAATTTAATCTTATTTATCACAAAATATTTTTTTATTAATTATCACTAAAATTGATCTTACTTACCACTAAATATAATCAAATACTAAAACTTATTTTACTTATCACATAATATAGCTGTACTTACCAATTTTTTGTGACTCATGTTAATGACAGTTCATTCGGTTGTCCATAACAAAGAAAAAAAATTCAAAAAGAGATTATAATTTCAAAATAACTTTTTTTAACTTCCAAATGAATAAGAGGATGCCACGTGTCCTGCAATTATATAAATAATAAATAATAATAAAAATTGCAGATTTATGGTGTTAACAATTTTTTTATTAATTATCACTAAAACTGATCTTACTTACCACTAAATATAATCAAATACTAAAACTTATTTTACTTATCACATAATATAGCTGTACTTACCAATTTTTTGTGACTCATGTTAATGACAGTTCATTCGGTTGTCCATAACAAAGAAAAAAAATTCAAAAAGAGATTATAATTTCAAAATAACTTTTACACATTTCGAAATATTTTTACATAATTTTATACAATTTTTTTTTAAACAAAAGTTCTACACATTTTCCAGATTTTTATAGTAAAATACTCACCTAATATATCATAGTTGGACTAGAATTTCCAATTTGTGTGGAAAAAATATGGAAGAAAAAGTATGTCAAATTACCAATAATCTATCTATTACTTCAATTTTGGCCTTATTTGAAAGGTTTACTGTTTTAGTTGGCTATTTAACTATTTTAATTTGGCTAAAATAATTATGTTTAAAAAGTTGGTTGATTTTTTTTTTTTTTTTTTTAAAGTTAATTTGATGATTGTGAGGAAAAAAAATGATTATGGATTGAATGTAATATTTTATCTTATTAATTATTTTAATATTTTTTATTTTTTAATGGGCTATTTTAATCCAATCATCTTTCTTTACACCCTAAAGTACAAGTTTGTTAATCTTATGGAGTACATGGATCAAAGGTCCTTGTCAGGAACTTTTTTTGTGGTTGGAAAAGAAATCAATCATTTGAGTTATTGATTGAGAATTGTAATGTAAACATAGATTTTCATTTCCCACCCAAGAATTTTAGGAATCTTTTGGGTAGAGCAAATTTGTTCACACTTTTGCCTTTTACATAAAATAAATTTGTTGATTCACTCCTTCAAAAAGTGTGTGAATGTTACACTCTTTATTAGCTGTTAAGATGAAGTTGATTCCACTTGTAACTTGACTAGAATTATAACTTAACTAGAATCCACTTCATTTGAACAACTAGCAAGAAAAAGCACAACACATAGGGGGTGTTTGGTGCAGTTTTTTTAAGCCAACTTATGGCTTTTGGCTTTTAAAAAGTTATTTTGGACTGTTTGGTTAAACTTATTTCAAACAGCTTCTGATTCTAACAACTTATTTTAAGTCAAAAAAGCTGATTCTGAGAAGCTGCTCACCCCTTGCTTCTGATTATCAACTTCTGCTGTGGATATGTTAATTCACGATTATACTCTTAGATTTTTTTTATTTTTTATTTTTTTAAAAATAGAAAAAGACTCAAATGGACTATTAAATATTATTATTATTATTTATGAAAAATGTAGGCAAATAGTGAATAATAAAAAATAAAAATTAATTGAAAACGTTACTTCACAGCTTATTTAACAAACACTACTCAGCAACTTAAATCTATAATCTAACAGCTATACCAAACAGATTAATAGCTTCTGATTAAAGTCATAATCTATAATCTGTTAAGCTATAATCTATAATCTATTTTAACAGTTACACCAAACAGCACCATAACTGGAATGCACTTCATTTGAACAACTAGTAAGAAAAAGTATAACACTATACTTAATTAGAATCCACTTCATTTGAGCAACTAGCAAAAAAAAGTATGACACTATTTAGGGGGAAAAAAAGTATAACACTATTTAGGAGTATTTTGAAAAAATGGTTAAAAGTTAATTTTTTAACTTTGTTTTACTTTTTTTGAAAAAAACGTATAAAAAATATGAGATATTATGTGACTCAAAATAAGTTAAAAGTTGTGAAGTAACTTTTAACTCACTTTTCAAAAAAGGCCTTAACCATATTCTTTTTCTATAAGTTACAAGTGAAATCTATTTCATCTTAACAACTACTAAGGAGTGTAAAATTCACACTTGAAAAGTGTGAACAAATTTATTCTCATATTTTACACATTAATGACTTGTTTGGTAATCATTTTGTTTTCAGTTTATATTTACAAAAATTTTAAAAATTATCATAAAAACTTGTTTGATATTTTTTTTTTTTGATTTATAAATAGTTGTCTTAGTTTGTAAATTTGAGAAAAAAACATAAACTCAAAAATGAGTTCATGTTGGTTTTTAAACAGAAATTTAAAAATTTGACTAACAAATTTTTTTTCAATTATAATGTATATGATCCCATTGTCATAAATAATAAAAAATAAACATAAATATTTTAAGTCTGAACAAACATATTTTTTTGTTCATGTTTTTAAAATTTTTCAAACATTTTGTTCAAGCCACACGAGTTTGTAATTTATGTTCTTTTAAAAAAAAAACAAAAACTAATTTATAAAACTTTTGTAAATATAAACAAAAAAACGTAAACGTTACTGAATATTGTCTAAACAAGCAACCACTAATTAATCAAGATCAAACAAATCTTTACTGAAAAACAAGCCCCATCTATTGTCCCAAAATTAAGACGGCTATGTACCATTTTGTAATTATTTTATTGGAGAAATTTCTATCTAGCGGTACTTTCAAAAAAATATTACAGATACATGAAAAAATTTAAAACTTTCATTACTAATATTGATAAAGTTTACCACTAATTGTAATTTATTTTTAGAACTTTTACTGATTTGTTATTTCTCCTTTTTTTTTAATATGTCAAAATACTTACCATTGTGATTCACATATATGTATTGTTGTATTACTTCCTCAACATTTTAAACGAATTTTACGTCTAACAATTAATATTTTTCAATAATTTTCTAACTAAAAATCACTCAATGGCGCATGGACAACACGACACGACTATTTAATATTATAATATATTGCGAGACGATTAAGTATACTAACTAACAATTAAATCATAAATTCTATTTGTATAAAAAAAATCTCCAAAATGAGATACAGAAACCACAAAACCATTTCACTAACTTATAGTAGTAGACGATCTGCTCAAGAAGAATCTGTTGTACTTTAGGGTTGGATGCTTATTGTAGACTAAACAAAGAAATAAAGGACAAATTAATTCAACAAATATTTAAAAAAAAAAAAAGAAGTATCAATAAAGAGGTACCAACGAGTTGTGGTAATCCTATACATCAAAAACAAATTTATAAGTATCTACAAAATTAAAAATATATATATTTAAATTCGAGTTGTACTGGTTGTGTGATGCAATTTTTTCTTTTCTTACTATCTTCTTATTGATAAGAAAAAATAAAAATCAAAGATAAAAGTTCATGCGCCACCTCAGAGCATCTCCAATGCACTAGGCATATCATACTTGTTAGTTAAAATGCCTAGTGTGATTCACTTTTTTCAATTCCAACGCACTAGGCATATGATTAGCCATTTTGGCTCAACTCATATTCACTAGCTACATGTAGCTAGCCTTCAACGCTAGGCAAAATGTATTCAATCATTAGGATCATTTCCCTCCATCTTTGTTGTTGACGTGGCATTCTATAAAATTAATAGTATTTGGATTAATAGCTAAAATAAAGAGCATGGTTGGAGTAAAAACATAAAACAGTTGATAGGCAAAATAAAATATATACTTTATAGTAATATTTAGATAGGTAAAATGCCTAATACCGTTGGAGATGCTCTCACAATGGCAAAAAGATGGCTTATCGTTTCCTCATAGTGATTTTTCTCCCCTCAGTATGTTAGTAATTAGATTCTAATACAAACCAACATCCATCTATAAACTCAAACTCTACACTCCAAAGGTTTTTTTATCATGTACTTGTCTCCTTTGCCGTGCTAGCATTAAGAAAAGGTGAAGAAGGTGGTCTCCCAATTTTGACAAAATTTAAGGGCTCCAAATAACTTTAGTCCCTATAGTATTACTAGACTAAAAAATAATAATATTTTTTTATGTCAATCGATAAGAAATTATAAATATAAGATAATTATATCTAACTAAATAATCATAGTTCAAGCACAATAATATTTAATAACCAACACAAGAAAGAGTCACATAATAGAAAGGAAAATGTTAGAGGTCCCAAATTTTCTACCAAATAAATGACCAAATGTCTCACATGGGTGTGGGGCCCACAAAATTGCGGACCTCACACCCATGTGAGACATTTGGTCATTTGTTTGGTAGAAAATTTGGTATCCCTAGCATTACTCTAATAGAAAAGCAATCAATAACACAACAAAAAATGCAACAACCAACTTAACAAAAAAATCCATAATATGAAAGAGAAATTATCAATATTTGTCTTCTATATAAAAATTGATTCCTAATATCCTAGTTAAGAATGCACATAGGTTGGTTCACTTGGAACTCTAAAGTAGGGGTGTGCATAATACCGTCGAAGCTGTCGAAATTGTCAAAACTGTACCGAACCGTACCGCCAAGGCAAATTCGTTATTATTTGCCAATCGAACCGCCGATTTTTGATAAGAAAAATGACAAATTCTAGTGACACTTTTATCAATCCGCTAGTTTCTATTTTTCTTCCGAACCGCACCGACGCGCACCGCTATTAAATCATGTTTTATAAGATTCTAAAAATTCTTTTTTACTTAAGTTTGTTTGTTGTTCTATACCTTAGAATATAGCATTTCATTACTGCTCGAGGGGAATTCAAGATGTCAGTAATCCAAAATAAAGTTCACTTTTCAATCTTATTTTTTTCTGGCCATGTTGCAAACTTGCATCAGCTTACTTTTCAATCTAAATACTTTTCAACAGTAAACATTTTCAAAATATTGTAAACCCTGAATGATATATATTATATTTGATCATTGCAGCTTCCACAGATGCTTGTAATGAACAGTCGTTGATATTATCATGTTGTTGCTACACTTGCTGCATCAGAAGAAAACTTTGCAAGATGCTTAACATCACGGTATCTCTCGTCTTTTTTTTATTCTTTGATTTAAGTTTTGTAATTTGAATTATATTTTTTATAAACCGCCAATCCGTCCGAACCGCCAAGGCAAATCTGCCATTATTTGCCAATCAAACCGTCGTTTTTGATAAGAAAAATGGCAAATTCTAGTGACATTTTTATCAACCCGCCGCCATACGATTTCTATTTTTCTTTCAAACCGCACTGACCCGCACCGCGCACACCCCTACTCTGAAGTTTGTAAAAAAGATTAATGACACATAATCGAGTATAGTAAAATTTCCCCTAATAACTTGTCATAACCAATTATGTGAAGAGATGTACTCCATAAATAAAGTTTTGTATAATATATACATGATCAGCTAACTCCCCAATAAGATAATACAATTCTTACCATGAAAGAGAAATAAAGAGTATGTTTGTTTGAACGAACTAGATAAGAGGAGATTAAAATCCACCGAATTGTTAGTCCTAGAATACATTGTCCCTAGATTATTTGGTTAGAGTACTGGATTTGTATCTTATTTTTGTTTAGTCATGGGATTAGATGCCTGAATTGAACTATTATATTGAATCCTATGTTTGTTTAGAATATTATGAAGAAGGATAAATGCTCAAATGACTATTTTATCATTTTCAATTATTTACTAAGTAATAGCAATATTAAACATATTTTAAATAATTTAATTATTTTTAGCTAGATTAAATCAAAATTTATTTTATTTTATTTTTTGCACAACTAAAAAAATTTATTTTTTAAAAATTAAATAAATTAAATATCAATAAAAATATATGTTATTTTTTAATTAAAATTTTAAATAAATTTATTTTAAAAAAATAATAATAATTAAATAATGAAATTAAATAAAGCATCTATTAAAATTTAAATAATGAAATTAAATAAAATATAAACAAAATTTTATAATAAAACATCAATAAAATATCTATAAAAAATTATTTTAAAAAATTAAATAAATAAAATATCAATAAATATTAAATAAAATTATTTTATTTTTAAATTGAGATAAATTGAGACATTTAAATTTTATTAAATTTTACTAAATATAATACAAAATTAAGGCCTGGTTTGGCATATTCTAAAAAATTCAAAAAGTTATTACCATATTTAAGTCATATCATCTTATTTAAGTCGCATCACCTCTCTACCGCATCACTTCAAACCCAACTCATATTATATAAAAAGTCAAAAAATGCACTTATTTATAATATCCCAAACAACTCCTAAATAGTAGAAGGTCAAAATGGTCATTTCGCCACCTAATTCCATATCCCCTTATCCCTCCATTTGTGTCTCACCCCCTCCATGGGACACAATAGTCCAACATATTTGGGACTAATAGTCCGGAACAATAATTTTGAACCAAACAATGGATTATTAGTCCAGAGGGACTACTAATCCAATCCCATGTCTCAATCCCTCAAAACAAACACCACCAAAAGGTATTAAATTCCATTCCATAGCAGTTGAATCTATAATTATACATCACAAAATGATACTACACAATTACAAGACCAAAGGCCTGGTTAATATGAACATATCCATGTTACTCCCTAGGTATTTTATATTAGGGTAAATCACACTCACCTCCCTTGAAATTTGAAAAAAATACTATTAACCTCCCACTTTTGATATAATTACAATGGCATTCCTTGAAGTTTTAATTCAAATAATATTTTTTCATCAGTAATTTGCTAGTTGTATAAATGAAAAAATGAGAGTGATTTATTTTTAACTAAAATGTATATTTATCTTTATTTATAAATCAGTATAATTATATCAAAAGTATAAGACTAATTACATTTTATTCAAATTTTCAAGGGAGGTGAGTGTAATTTACCCTTTACATTATTGTTTCCTAAATCTCTACTTCCAGATATGATAAATGGGTTTCTTCTCTTAATTAATTAGGTTTTGACAGAAACTATCATATATCATATATCATATCTATATAAGCAAATTACCAAGTCCCTATACATTGGCCCTTGTATTATTTTAGTTCTTATAATTTTAATTGGTTCAATTTTGATCATGAATTTAAGATTTTTAAAGTTATTCAATTTAGTGAGTTAACCTCAATCAACTTAGTAATTATTTTCTTTCAAAAACCATAATCGACGTTATCAATTGGATCAAAATAATATAAAATCTAAAATTAAGAGTAAAATTAAATTAATTAAAATAATAAAAATCAAATCAAAATAATATAAAGTATAAAATATAGAAACTATAAATATAATTTGTCCAATATTTATACAATTCTACAACCTTAGGTCATCTGTAGGAAGGACCATCTGCACATGCAAAATTTGCATGGATCATGGAGGCTTGGGATCTAGCTAGCCTAAAAGTCATACCTATACCTATCACATAGATTAGTCATAGTTTGACATTTACATGCAAGCATTGGGGGAAAAAACATTAAATTAAAAAGAAAATTATTAAAAATAGCTTTTTAGATTACCGCTAGGTCATGGTTGTTTACCGGCGCGTGGGGCAAGAGGTTCGAGTGTTATGGTTGTGAGTCTCACCTATAACTTGTTTGGTGATGATTTGATAAGACACAGTAATAATCTGATGGGCTTAATAATCTTAACTTAATTGGATTTTGGGTAATTAAAAAAATAATAAGTGAAGTTTATTTTATATAATTTTTTTTTTACTAAGTATATCTGTTTATTTTAATATTTGTTTTAATTTTTTTTTAATATAGAAATTATTTTTTATTTATTTTGTTTAAAAATAATTTAACAATCTCATCACTAATCATTTCTCACACTATCATCATAACAAACACACTTTTACTCAATGTCCTCACTAACAATCCCTATATTAACAATTTCTTCATTAACAATCTCATCCAACCTAAACCACCAAACAAACGTAACCTTAGTGTTTAAAAAATATATACAAAAGTATATTACATTCTGTTTGGATCGTGAGGGGATGTGAGAAAAAAATGATTGCGATTTCTCGCTTAGGTGAGAAAAGAATAAATAATTATGATTTCTCACTATTATATTTGGATGAGTAAAAGATAAAAAAAAATGTGGATAGAATTAAGTAAGAAAAAAGAAAAGAAAGTGTTTTATTTCATTTTACTAAAATAACATTTCATATTAATAAGTTATATTTTTTCATATGGGTAGTTTTGATATTTTTAAACAAGTTTCATTAAACTCAATTCTTTTCTCACTAAATCTCATCATTTTTGGTGAAAAACAAAACATAAGTTTGGTAAAAGTTCATTTCTCAATATTATTTAACCATCCAAACAAGTGAAAGGTTTTCAATTCTTATCATTTCTTTTCTTTTCTTTCCTCACCAAACCCCTTCATCCAAACAGAGTGTTAAAGTGTATTAAAATGTGTAAAAAAAAATATAAATATTTGAAAATATATTAAAATTATAACTATTTTAACATTTTATAATGCTTGTGAACAACCCTTAAAACTACCATTAGCAAGATTCATAAAAATTAAAAATAAATAATAGAAACCGTGAAACTAATTAGTGTAGATGGTTGAATTTTATTAGGTTTACCAACAATTA
Organism: Camellia sinensis; assembly: GCF_004153795.1. Lineage (NCBI taxonomy): Eukaryota > Viridiplantae > Streptophyta > Magnoliopsida > Ericales > Theaceae > Camellia > Camellia sinensis. Next base: position 384,320 of record NW_021024832.1, on the reverse strand, counting down.
TCGATATGGGGGGTGGCTGCAGCCTGCACCTCAAAATTTTTAAATGTCTCCAATATTATATTAGTATGAGATAATTTTAAATTAAAATGATATTTCACGCTGGCAAAAAATAGGATTTTGCTCTCTAAACTTGTAGAGACTCATACTTCCAAATTAATTATATAACAAAAAAATTTAAATAATTTTCTATTTGAGTTTTATCAAATATTAATTCTTTTGTATTTTTTTTTTTATATTCAAATTGTTTATGTTCTTTTTGTCATTGTTTATTACCATTCTTCCTTTTTTATATATCACATTCTAATTTATTTGTCTCTTATTTTGCACCCATTCTTGTTTGCTCATCCTTTGGAAACGAAAATATTGTCTCCGTCTAACATGACATTCTTAAAAATGAGTTCATGAAATTTGATAACATTCTTAAAAATGAGTTCATGAAATTTGATAACGCTTGATAAAACAAGTTATCTTTCTTACGTTAATTTTACTTTCTTCAACAATGCATAAAAATGATCAATTTTAATAATGAAATTTGTCAAGACAAAACTGTGTAATAAAATGAAAGATGTCTTAGCAAGTTATTTAATGGGCTTATTTGCAGCTTCTAACAAGCCAAAAATTGTTAATCAAAAAACAAATATTAAAAGTATCTCTTCTTGGCTTTTCAATTTTTGTACTCAACTATGTTGACTAGGGGTGTGCCCGGTGCGGGTCGGACGGTTTGAGAGTAGATTTACAAACCGAATGGCGGATTGGCAGATTAACGGATTGGCAAATTGCGGTTTGGACAGTTTTTGACGGATTGGCGGATTGAAGAATATTCTAACTAATTATCATACATTTACATAATATATAACACTAATTTGTATAATATTTTTTAAATATATAACACAAAGTAATTTTACATAATATGTTTCATATATATAGCCACTAATTTATAATAAATTTCATTTCTTAAGTCTCTCTCACACTCATTTTTACATTGATATTTCATTGAAGGTTAAAAAATATATATGTATTAACTATAGCGGAACGAAACGGTTCGGTTCGGTTAGCGGATTATAAATTTTAAAGTTTAAACCGCGATTAGCGATTAAAACGGTGCGAATTGGTGCGGTTTTAACGGATTGAGCGGTATTTTGCATAGACAAAAAATATTTAGTTAATAGTAATATTGTTCATTAATTATGTTAGCAGAAATCATTATTGTACATTAAACTTTTATAACTTTTTCCGATTTTGAGTTATATGTATTTCCACCCCAAGTTAACCAACGGTCACATGTACATGTAGATTTATCATGTATATGAAAATATTTGAGTATTTCCATATATATTTAGTTTCAATTCAATTGTTTAACTCCAATGTCAAAACTAAATATTATTTATTTATTAATTTTGTTCACTAGATTGACTCTAAAATAATAAATGAAAATATAAAATGTCATATTATCTCAAATATAAAACAAAAAGTTTAAATAGACCCCAAAATCAAATTAAATATTTACTTTTTATTCTAATTTGTAAAGTTATATAAAAGATTGAACTAGATTCATATAAAAAAATAGCCATGCCGTGTTAACGTGTTCATGTCTAATATGAACATCTGAGATTCTTATTTTCCCCTTACTTTTTCTTCTTCTTTCACTTTCATCCAATTTTTTTCCCTTCTTTTTTCAAAGTTAAACCTGCTTTTTTCCCTTACTTTTTTTTTTTTTCCCCTTTGTCCTTTTACTTTCTCTGAGTGCATAACTTTTCAAGCTGACATCCTCTCATCAGTTTAGTCACCGATCAACGAAATCTAGCTACTAAAACAAGACCAAGTTACAATTGACCAAAATAAGGTCTTTAGGTGTCATTGTGTTCATATTGGTTCAATATCTTATAAATGTATTTGAAATTCTAGAACTTAAGACCAAATATTTTTATTTAAAAAATAAATAGAAGTTGACTGTTCTATATCCATATGCAATCAATCATCTAACTGAAAGCGACCTCTGGCAAGTTTGTAAAACTTGATACAGAGATTTCTAGATTGTCAAACAGGGACAAAGTCAGACAATGTTCGCGTGAATAGTTGACGATACTCTATCCTCAACCGAACCAGTTGTTAAATATTATGAACCAACTCCTTGACTTATCCAACTACAGATCACAATAACCCGTTTGGCACCGTTTTCATTTTTAGCGACGATTTATTATGATTTATTTTTAATAAGACTTGATAATAATTAAGTCCAATTATTATGACCTATTGATAGTTTACCCTTCAACCGGTATTTATTACACGTCTTTATTGTCCTGCTAAGTTTCTATATCCATATTTGCATGTTAATGTGACAGTCATGCTTTCTAGAGGAAGAAAACTGAAGTTTCTGGTAGTTTGTGTTAGTCATACTTTTCTAGATGAAGACAAAGTAAAAGAAGTCTCTATTAGTTTAGTTGGGCTGTCAGGTTACCTTCTAGTGCACAAATATGACATAAGGGTGACCTACCATTTAGCAATGATGTATTTTGAAGTATTAGGTTATATTAGCAGAGACATGTTTTATGTAATGAGTCTTGATCTCTACTCTACATAGAAATTCATTCTCTATCCTATTATGACTTCTGAAAAGTTCAAGAATTTAGTTTTCGAGTCAAAGAGACAGATCTAGGGTTATCAAAGGAGTTAAGAATCAAGCATATGAACCGTATGGAAAAGAAAAGAACCGGTATATGGTTTCATGTCTTAAAAGAACAACAAAAAAAATAAAGCTACGAAATGAAAAAGCAATTCCTTTTTCATAGAAAAGAACTGGTATGTGATTTTATGTCTTAAAAGAAGAAGAGGAAACAGAAGTACCAATCGCATGAATCACTTCCACAGCTTCCGCAAGGACATGTTTTTCTCAGTGTCCTTCTTCATCACCTTAGCCACAGCCATTTCAAAATCTTCCTGCGTTACATGAACCCTCCTCTCCCTCAGTGCAAACATACCAGCTTCAGTGCAAACCGCCTACAGATAAGGATTTGAAAGTTTAATAAAATATAGGCATGGTAATAATTGACAAAACAAAAATAAAGAGAAGCAAAAAACAATTAAAAAGCAAAGAATTCCTAAACATGGAAATGAATTGGAGGGGCGAATCTAAAGCTATGAGAAAAAAATGGATTCAAAAGGGAACAGACCTTTAGTTCTGCACCAGATGCACCATTCATCTTCTCTGCTATCTTCTTCAAATCAATCCCACGCATTAAGTTCATTTTTCTTGAGTGAATTTTCAAGATATCGAAACGGGACTGCAAGTAATAAAGAATACAAAAACAAACAAGCATATCAACTGGAGCTGATAAACAACTAACTCAAAAAAGAATAATGAAAAAAGGATATGAAATCAATCTCACGAATTAATTTTATTTTTCTGGAGTTCTAGAATGCAATTTTTAAGGCATCCAAACAGAACTACAGATAACAAAGAATATATTAAAACAAAAAGGGCATATTATCATAGCGGTGAAAAGCAACAGACTCAAAAAGAAAAAGAAAAAACGTACAGAAAGATGGGTACAAGTGCAATAACATAAAAGTGAAACACGTATTTGGAATGGAGAGACTTCTACAAGGCTACAACCACTTCACTCATGGTCATGCAAAAATTGTCCAAGGGATGCAAACTATAGGACTAATATCCTCCTTGCCATCTGAGATAAATAGCTGAGAGAGATTCCATGTAGAAGTGCAATTCAGTAACAAAACAAATCAGAATCAGTCTAAAAGTCACGAAACTGTCCATATCACAATAAGACTGAACTGAGAATCTTATTAAGCAGCCATATGCCAACTTTCAATCATAGAGCAGATTCTTAAATAACATAAAAACATAAGAAAATAATTATAGGATCTTGTTAATGTGTGCCCTAAGGGCACGTGTTAAGAAGCTTCAAATGTTTGTACAATTTTTATTGCACACACTTTTATGCAGGATGTACAAGCATTTTAAACTTCTTGACATGGGGCACAAGTTTAAAATAAAAAAAAATCCATAATCATAAAGTAAAAGAAACGAAGATGAAAACGTGGTTATAGATATAGCAGCTTCTCCAGTTACAAATTGCTTGTACATGAGAAAGAGATAAATATGTAGGTCTTAGATTCAACTGAATATAAGAACCCAACTCCCAAGAACAACGAGGCACGATAGTTCGACTTGGAAAATAATAAGTAGAGACAAATACCAAGAGTAGATTTGGTAAAAATGTGGAAGGAGTTCAATAACGTTAATGGGTTGATTTTATTTTATTTTTTCATTTCAATTTTTTGTCGAAACCATCATTGATAAGCTTAGACATTCAGTACCATTGATGGAAATGAAAGTATTCTATCTCTTGATTTCATTTGGGAATACGACAAATATTATGTGTTAGACTTACCTAGGATGTTTCCTGTGAGGAAGCGTCAGACCCTCTTCCTTGGTTGTCGGTCCTTTGAGTTCCAAGAGGAAACGGCGGATTAGGTTGGGCATCAGAGGTTGGGTATTGTGGAGCATGGCTCAGGTCTACGGCGAGAAGTGATTTTGGTGGGTTTTGAAGAGAGTTGGGTCGTTAATAAACTGTGGTTGGCGTCGGCCAAGCTAGGGTCACGATCTTTTTGGGTCGTTTGGACGGCAAGCGGCGGAGTGTGGTGATTTGGATTCGTGGCGAGAAGGGTGGTGGGCAGTCATTTCAAATTGTGGTTACGATCGAAGGTAGAAGGCATCAGGTCTTTCTCCCAGTGTCAGAGTTTGGGGATGGCTAGGAGGGTGTGGCGTTGGTTATTGAGGGCTTTGCCAACGAAGAGAGCTGGGTTGCGAAGGCTGGCCAAGGGACAAGGGTATTGGTGGCGAAGAAGACTGCTTTGTCAAATATGGCCAATATGGGTAAGCCGATTCAGATTGTGGCTAAGGAGGGGTGGTTTGGCTTGCTGAATAGGGCTTTGGTGGGTAAAGTGGGTGTGATTAGGGATCTAGGGGTGGGATTTTCAATTATAACGAAGTGGGTCGGTCGATTGTGGAGATTTTCAAGAAAGGTGGAGATCCGGCCAGCTGGGGGTCAACACTTTCTCTTCGTGTTCTCTTCATGACGGGCAGCTAAGAACACCGAAACAAACAAGACACAGAGAAAGTGTTGACCCCTGTGAACACCACTTTCTCTTGTTTGTTTCGGTGCATTGAAGATGATTTTCGATAAGTGTTCACAAGGGTCTATGGTCCAATTCAAGGTAGGGAGAGGTGGGCTTTTTGAGAGGAGTTACAGGATGTTGCTTTTCGATGGGGCTTACCTTGGTGTGTTGGGGGGGGATTTTAGCGTTGTGAGAAGCCCAGAGGAAATGTCGGGGAGGAGGGGGAGGGGGTTCAAATGGTGAGGGCTATGAGGGAATTTGCCTCTTTCATTGATGAGTTGGAGCTGGTTGATTTGCCCCTACGAGAGGGAGGCTATACCTGGTCTAGTCGAAACAAACAAGACACAGAGAAAATGTTGACCCCTGTGAACACCACTTTCTCTTGTTTGTTTCGGTGCATTGAAGATGATTTTCGATAGGTGTTCACAGGGGTCTATGGTCCAATTCAAGGTAGGGAGTGGTGGGCTTTTTGGGAGGAGTTACAGGATGTTGCTTTTCGATGGGGCTTACCTTGGTGTGTTGGGGGGGGATTTTAGCGTTGTGAGAAGCCCAGAGGAAATGTCGGGGAGGAGGGGGAGGGGGTTCAAATGGTGAGGGCTATGAGGGAATTTGCCTCTTTCATTGATGAGTTGGAGCTGGTTGATTTGCCCCTACGAGAGGGAGGCTATACCTAGTCTAGTGGCCGTGCAAGTTCTCAAATTGATAGATTCCTTGTTTCTGGAGACTGGGAGGAGCACTTCTCTCAGATGATTCTGATGAGGTTGCCTCTATCATTGATGTCATCGAACAAAGCGGAGATCAGGGAAGGTATTGTGGGGTTCTATCAGCATCTTTTTTCATAATGAGGGAGATGTGTGGAGGCCAGGGTTGGACGGTGTTGTTTTTGATTCTGTCTCCGAAGGAATTTGCAAATGGTGAGGGCTATGAGGGAATTTACCTCTTTCATTGATGAGATGGAGCTGGTTGATTTGCCCCTACAAGGGGGAGGCTATACCTAGTCTAGTGGATGTGCGAGTTTTCGAATTGATAGATTCCTTGTTTCTGGAGACTAAGAGGAGCACTTCTCTCAGATGATTCAAATGAGGTTGCCTCTATCATTGATGTTATTGAACGAAGCAGAGATCAGGGAAGGTATTGTGGGGTTCTATCAGCATCTTTTTCATGATGAGGGAGATGTGTAGAGGCCAGGGTTGGACGGTGTTGTTTTTTATTGTGTCTCCGACACAGGTTTTGTCACTAGAACAACCATTTTCTGAGGAGGTTTTGGGTGCACTGAGTATGGCGGGGGGTAAGGCGCCGGGTCCGAATGGTTTTTCTATTGGTTTTTTTCAGCACTGTTGGGGGTGGTGAAAGAGGAGGTGCTGACAGTATTCGAGCAATTTCTTCAGACAGGACAGTTTGAGAGGAGTCTGAATTCCACTTTCATAGCTTTGATTCCTAAGAAGGGAGGGGCGGAGGATATCAGCAACTTTCAACCTATTAATCTTTTGGGAAGTGTCAATAAATTATTGGCCAAAGTTCTGGCCAATAGACTTCGGGGTGTGTTGGAGGGGGTGGTGTCAAAGTCGCAAAATGCTTTTGTAGGCGGTTGTCAGATTTTGGATGCTGCTCTTGTGGCTAATGAGTGTGTATTCGCGGTTGTGTCAGGGTAAGGAGGGGATAATTTGTAAGTTGGATATTGAGAAGGCATATGACAATGTCAATTGGTTGTTTTTGTTATATGTGTTGAAAAGGATAGGTTTTGGGAAGTGGTGGAGGTAAATTCATTTTTGTATTTCGATTGTTTGCATGTCAGTATTGGTTAATGGGACACCGACCGGTTTTTTCCCCACATGGAGAGGTTTACGACAGGATGATCCTATGTCCCCTTTACTGTTCATTCTGGTTATGGAAGTGCTAAGTTGTCTGTTGTCCAAGGCAGTTCAAGGGGGTTTGTTGTCGAGTTTTGCAGTGGGGGACGAGCCTGCTTCTTTGGCGGTTTCTCATCTTTTCTATGCTGATGATGCGCTTGTTTTTAGTGATGCGGATGCTATTCAGATTGGTCATTTGTGGTGTGTGCT
>NW_021024832.1:359621-372121 GCF_004153795.1 Camellia sinensis | reverse complement strand
AAAATCAGTCTAAAAAGGATCATTATTATTATACATCAACAAATCTCATTCACTAATAGAACTCAAGAGACCAGTGCCTAAGATGCTTGCTGCATTCATCCACTAACTATTCCTCAAAAAATTTATCCATTAGGCATAGATACCATCACCAAATCAACACCATGCCTTTTCACACACCTCAACTGACATTTTTACTACACTTCTAAATATGCACTTGGAGTCAAATATTGTGAAAACCAAGTTGTCAAGTACAAATGTTACAACTCATTGTGCTTGTTTGGTAGAGTTTTTTTTAGCTTATTTCAGCATTTAGCTTGATTTAAGTTGTTTCGTTGTGTTTGATGTCGCTTAATAATACAGATTATAACTTTTTATAAATGAAAAATCAGCTTTTTCTTGAAGTGGCTGTAGGGGTGCTTAACAATTTAGCTTAAATGGCAAGCTGGGAAGGGAGGGACGAATACTTAAATGCCCCTCATCAACTTCAACTATTACCAAAAAACCAATATATAAACCCACAACCAAACACTGTTCACTTCTTGAGAGAGAGAGAAAGCTTGAGAGGCGATTTCCGATGGCGTGAACCAGCTCTCTCTACTGGCATGAACTAGCTCTCTCTCTCTCTCTCTCTCTCTCTCTCTCTCTCACAATCTGACAAAAGGGGCTGCCGACTATGGTTTTGCAAGTGACGATGATGACGATCTAATGCTCTCTCTCTCTCTCTCTCTCTCTCTGACAATGGGGGCTGCCAGCTAGGGTTTTCAGTGTTTTTTTGATAATAATAATAATTATTATAAAGCATTTTAAGCCATTAATGAAATAAATTTTATATTAATTGATACTAATTAATAATTTTAGTATTAATTGATACTAATTAAGCCATTAATTGATAATAAATTAAATTTAAAAAATATTAATAAATTGGTATATTTTGTAACAATTTTGTAATAATAAATTAAAAAAATATTAATTGGTATTTGTAACAATTTTTAATAAATTAAAAAAATATCAATTAATATTCATGTATTTATAAACTAAAATGAATATAATTTGAAAATTTTAATTGGTATTTCAACATTTTTCAAAATTTTCTCATGATCAATCTCACCATGCATGTTACAATATTAATTTGAAAAAATAAACTATAAACTAAAGAAAATAAAAAACTAAAGAAAAAAAATGAAAAAAAAAAAAAGAAGAAAGGGAAAAAATAAAAATAAAAAAATAAGGAAAGAAGAGAATAAAAAACAATTAAAAGAAGAGAAGAAAAAAGAAAGAAGAGAAAAGAAAATAAGGAGAAAAGGAAAAGGAAATAAAATAAAATGAAAAAAAATAAGAAAAAAATAAGAAAAAAAAAAAAGGACAAAAAGGACATTACACAGCAAAAAGCTATTTTATAGCTTATTCAACCAAACACTACTCTGCTGATTAAATGCATAATCTCACAGCTACACCAAACTAGTTAACAACTTATGTTTAAAACTATAATCTATAATCTGTTAAGCCATAATCTATGATCACTTCCCCACAACTCTACCAAACAGAGCCATTATCTCTAGAAGTAACCAACATATGAAAATTGGCCTCAAACATTATGTAACACCGTTACATTACAGTTTGATAGATACCAAAACCGATATTTCCCATCGCAGTGTGAATAAATTCTCAGAGTAGCTTCCTTAAAATAACAAGCATAACACAATAGCATCATAACTTCCTTAAGCAATGGGTGTAGCAACCATAAGGTCGTTGCGTAATGGCCCTTTACACAAGTTGTCAGCCATCAAACTTATTTAGATGCACAACAGACTGCTTTTTTTTATGTTTTGACTGGTATTATCAGTTCCTCAACGAACTTCACTGTAAACCTCCGAAAAGTGGAGTGAAGCTTAGATCTATGAGAGTCGAAGCATAAATCTATAGATATACTATACAACATGGGTCTCTTCATCTTTTTATTAAAATTTCCAAACAAAGTAAGTTTTATCATTTTTTGAATATTTCATTATTTTTTCATTGTATAAGTTATATCTATTTTTTTCACTTTTTAGGCGTCATTTGTTGAAGAAATGTTGGAATCTACACTCATTTACTCTTCCTATACCCTCATCTTGAAATAAATTGAATAGGACAATTTAAATGGTTTTTTTGGCTTTCATTTTTATTAGCATATGAAATATGAATGAAATTATAGAATATCACAATGTTTGTAGTGATTAGTATATGTGATTTACTATTAGCACATGAGAGTTACTACTAGTATAAAATATAAATTACAACGAAGTGTGAAAATAAGCATGATATATATACAAATGGATTATTCAATTAGTTTGTCAATCTTAAATGCATTGTGAATTTATGACACATGAGGATGATATGAATAGAAGTAATGCCTTTATGACACATGAGGATGATATGAATAGAATTGGAAAAAAGGTTGTAAGACATAACTAGAAATTGATGGACATTTGCAAGCTTACCTTGACTAAGACCTTTGATTTCCCCATAACTTTGACTACTTCACCAACATATGAGCCAGGCTCCTGCAGCAGTTGTAGTTCTTCTTTCAGCATCCTCACTATAATAAACCAACAGAATTATTAGCAAAAGGATCAAAACATGTTTTACAAATACAACTTGGTGCATTATTTCTTGTCAAGATGTACATTACATGATTCAACAACATGACCCCGACTAATTTGATTGGCACCGCAATTGTGTTAACAAGTAAAATCAACATTCACAATCAACCATACACCAATTCACATCCACTTCTCTATGACCCACTCACTCAACTCAACCCTTTCGTAGTCATCAATTCAACTTAATCGCAGAACTATTTTTAACCTTGGATTTTACATAATTTCAACTCAGTAGAACAAAGAAATGCAAATTTTCTTAATATTTGTAGACAAAACACAAATCAAATTGAAAGAGAAAACATTATAATAGTAATTCGACAAAATTAAGCGAGATCAACAGACATAAAAACAACAATTCTTCGAACTGCAATGCGAATAGGTAGGTACCTTTGGAATTGAGATCATTGCGCTGAGCTTCGAGGCGATTGAGATTGTGAGTCTTCTGGCGAACCTGGAGCTGAAGATCGTGTATATGTTGGAGGTAGTACTGCCTGAGGCCCTCGCCTTGCTTCGACGTCGCCATTTTGGAAGGACAAGCATCGATGGACGATGCTGGGGCTGGTTGGCTCCGCTCGATTGCTGCTGTCGCCATTGTTTGTCTGAGAGAGGAAACGAAAAACCCTAGAAATTGGGGGAAACTTTGGATCTTGATTTGGGATTTGACGTGTATGTTGCTTCAAAGCTAGGAATGGAATCGGTACTTTTTGAAACGATGTTCACCATCGTTGCTTCTAATTTTTTGAAAATACTTTTTGAATATTTTAACTCTCCGTTTGGTAGAATTTTAAATTTATATTTTGAGAATAGAGTTGTATTTTGAATTTGTGAATTTTGAAATTATAATTTGAGTGTGAAAATTTTGTTTAATTATGAGTTTTAAAAAGAGTTTGAATTGGGTGATATGACATATGATATTAAAAAGTGAATGTTTTAAAAAGTATTTTGAAAAATGAACGTGGAATTAATTTTCTAAAGTTGTGACCAAACAACACACTTGTAGAATTAAATTTTAAAAGCTAAACCAAACAGATCCCTAATTTCTTATTTTTCACATTTTTTTTATTTTTATTGATTTTTTTAATATTATAAGTAAAAAATTTTAATTTTTAGACATATCTAATATAAATACGCTTAAAAAGTATAATTTGTGAAAAATAAATCTTTAAAAAATCCATTAAATACTAAAAATATAAAAAAAAAATACATAAAAATTTAATATATTTTTCATATTTTTTGTGTATTTATTAATTTTAAAAATATTTTTTCATAAATTTTTTACTTTTTTGTTACATCTACGTAAAATGAATCTAAAAAAATAAAAAAATAAAAAGCTTAAAATTTTAAAAATATTTACTAAAAACAAAAAAAATAGGAAAAATAAAAAACTTAGGGTTCGTTTGGTTTGTATTTCTGAAAAAATTTTGGGAAATTTTCTCAACAAATAAGTTTTTAAAAGTAATCAAACCAAACAAATTTTCCCAAAAAAATTTCTCAAAACTTGTAAACTAAACAAGTTTTCCAAACAAATCTCTCTCTCACACACACATCAAATCAATCACTTTTTCCAAAACTCTCTCTCAAAATAATTTTCCAAAACATCTTTCGAAAAAAACCAAACCAAACAACTTTTCGTACTTTTTATCTCTAAAACACATCTCTCAAACACAAACCAAACATGCCCTTAGTTTTTAGAAAGAGAGATTTGATCATAGCCCCCCTCACTATTTAATTTCTCTTTCAAAAGGACAAGAACTATATAAATACTTTCAAAACCTCTTGATATTTTAAAACTTGTTTCTTTTACTATATTACCCTCATATCTATCAGCTCTCTTATTAAGACATTTTCACTATGTATTTCAGAGTAAAATTTTACTCTGTATAAAAGTAAAATTTTACTTTCATACAGAGTAAAATTTTACACTCTGAAACTAAAAGTAAAATTTTACTCTGTATAAAAGTAAAATTTTACTCTGAAAAATAAGTAAACTGTAAACAGAGCAATAGTACTCTGGTTCTATCAAATGAAATTTGATGTTTACTCTGAAAAATCGATGGAACTTTGAGCTTTGAGCTTTGAATCAGGCCTATAATCCTTGAATCAATCGATGTTTACTTTGAAAAACATTGAATCATGCCTATAATCCTTGAATCAGGCCTATAATCTGAAAATTTTAGAGAAATATCAATTTTTCATATCCCGATTCTTCAGATTTTACAGATTTTTCAGATTTTTAAAACTTTGAGCTTTCAAAAATCTATATATTCGAATTCAAATCTCAAAACACACACATATATATAAATATATATATATATATTACAAATCAGAATATGTAGATATATATATATATATTCGAATTCAAATCTCAAAACACATATATATTCGAATTCAAATCTCAAAACACACAAACACACACATATATATATATGTATGTATCAGCGCGATTTGCAAGTTCTCCACAGCTCCGGCCATGAAGGAAGCTAGGATTAGAAGAGAGAGACAAGATAGAAGATGAACAGTTGAAAGAGAGTTGAAGAAGGAGAGTTGAGAAGATGCAGAGAGAGATCGTCGGAGCTTAGGAATGACACAGCTCCGGCCATGGAGGAAGCTAGGGTTAGAAGTGAGAGACGAGAGAAAAGAAAAATTTTGTATCTTGATTGTGTATATGTGAGGGTATAATAGTCTGATAAAATATTTAAATAATAAATTTTGTCCTTTATGCAAGATTTTATAATTATGAGAGAGTTTAGAAAGTATAATTTTTTTCTTAGTCCTTCTAACAATGAAAGGAAGGTAAAGGGGGTTTATAGCCAAATTTCCCTTTTAGAAAACTAAATTCAGAAAACTAAAACCAAACATATAGATTAATTTTTATATTTTGTATTTACTTAAAATACAAATTCTAGTTTTAAAAATTATATCTTGCCTTTTAAAGAAAAAGTTTGGGTAAATTATCAATAACTTTTAATAATTGAATTTAATTCTTATCAAATCTTATTGAAAATAATTTTTAATAAAATTGTCGTTAAAAATAATTTTTTATGATGATTTTTTACATATATCGTTAAAAATTGACAATTAGTGACTATTGTTGTCATCATTTTATAAATTTTGTTAAAACTTAGGGCAAATTACATATACCCCTCGAGGTTTGGCTAAATTACAGATACTCCTGGGGTTTGAGAAATTACAAATTTCCCTCTGAATGATATAGTTGCATAACAAATTAGGGGGTAATTTGTTATGCAATACAAACCTCAAGGGGCAAATTGTTGTGAAAATACAAACCTCAGGGGGCGGGATGTAATTTCTGAAACCTCAGGGGTATCTGTAATTTAGCTAAACCTCAAGTGAGGTATATGTAATTTGCCCTAAAACTTATCATTATTGGTGTTTTTCTGTGACGAATTTTTCAAACTGCCGCTAAAAAATGAAAATTAGTAATATTTTTTTGACGAGTTTTTTAAACTGTCGCTAAACTTATAATTAGTGACATTTTTTTAACAAAATTTTCAAATTAACGTTAAAAATTAACAATTAGTAATTTTTTTAATAATGTGTGATAAAAACGCCATTAATTATTATAAGACTTATTGGACAATAGTTAATATTTATTTATTCTGTCACATCATATTCAAATGATCAAAATATCCGCACCCAAAAGATTTTGTCCTAACCCACAAATGTAAATATGGAGAGTATAACTGCAATTTTATAGGTAGCTTTTAACTGCCTTCCCAAATGATTTTGATGCCAAAAAGACTAAAATTTTGGTTTTTTTGGCAAGTTACAAAACGTAACTTTTATTTTTCTTCTCAAATGGCACCTTTATAATAAGCTCTACCGCTGGTCGTTCGTGTCTCTCTCTCTCTCTCTCTCTCTCTCTATATATATATAGTAAGCTCTACCGCTGGTCGTTCGTGTCTCTCTCTCTCTCTCTCTCTCTCTCTCTCTCTCTATATATATATATATATATATGTATATATGCACTTTATATATATATATATACATAGTTTTGTGTATATTTGTATCTGTTTGTGCTAATGGGTGTGTGTATACTGATGATGGGTTTTAATAGTTGGATGGGTTTTAATAGTTGAATGGGTTTTGTGGGTTCTTGCTTCAATTTTCTGATTTTTTGTTTTAGTTTGTAACCAATTGTGTAGACTAATTTAATATCCTATGGGTATTTAAAAAACACTATTTAATTAACCCAATGGAAAAACAAAAGTGGGGAAAATCCATATATGTGGATTGGGTCTCCATGGGTATCCATAGGGTAGGATCCCCATAGCCATCCCTAGAAAAATGAAAATAAAGAGAGATGGAATGCCTAAAAAGGAAAAAAAGATGGTAATTTTCAATATGTAAACATGATTATGAATCTACTATTTTTATTGCATAAAATAGGACTATTCAGACAATGTATGTCTATTAGCTGATGATGCAGTTCGTCCTCGGTGGATGGGTCGGGCTGGTCCAAGCTCTTTAGGTTCCGATTCAGGGCGGATGATTCCACCAGATGACCTGCAAGCAAGTCCAAAGGAGAACGAGGTAGTCCCCCAGTGAACCCTCCGGCGAGCAAATTAGTAGAGGAAGAAGGAAATATAGAGAGAGAGAGAGAGAGAGATAGAAAAGCTTAACCTTCCTCTTGTCTTCAATTCTTGCTTATATCCTTTGGTAATCATTTCACTGTCCCTTGCGACGCGCCCCCTTCCGCCGAAAGCCTGTGCCGTAGCTTACCTTGTTCAGGGTGAGGGGGCTCTGTTCCGACAAGGAGGTGTTGTCGTAATAAATGCTGTGATGGGCTGCATTAATGGTGATGTGTTGTGGCAATAACTTTGCAGATCTTTTTCTGCTGATGTGGCCTGTGTTTCACTTGCCATGTGCCCGAATGTCATTGGCCCTCCATGCCCAGATGGCCTCCAACTGTCTCGGGCTTTGCCAACTGGGTTATGCTATGGGTCCCAAGCGATGGGTTGAGGGTTGTTTGCTGTGGGCTGTAAGCTTTATGGGCCTATCCATGTCAGTAGTCCCCCATTTCTGAGTACAGCTTTAGTCCAACGAAGGGAATAGTAATAAGGTAGAGAAATGCGAACCGAGTGGAGAAACCGACCGTTAGGCGTGCTGACCGCGAGGCGTACCGACTGCAAGGGTGGCCGAGTAGGGGGAGCTGACCGTGAGGGTGGCCGAGCGGGAGGGGTCGACCGTTAGGCGTGCCGACCGCAAGGGTGGCCGAGCAGGGGGAGCTGACCGTGAGGGTGGCCGAGCGGGAGGGGTCGACCGTTAGGCGTGCCGACCGCAAGGGTGGCCGAGCTACCTGACTGCTGAAGTGTTGGAGTTGGCAGGTAATGCAAGCAAGGATTTGAAGGCGAAACATATCACGCCAAGGCATTTGCAACTAACTATACAAGGCGATGAAGAACTCGACACGTTGATCAAGGGAACCATAGCCGGTGGTGGTGTTATTCCTCACATCCACAAGTCACTCGTCAACAAATCCTCCAAGGATTAATTTTCTAATGGTCATCTATATGTGATGTTAGTCTACAGTATTGTAAGTTGTGTACATTTGTGGGTTTTATATTGGTGGATAGTTGGCCCCTTTTTTCTCTGTCTCTCTCTCGTAGTTGCAGCTGTGTACATTTGTGGATTTTGTATTGGTGGATAGTTGGTCGCTTCTTTCTCTCTCTCTCTCTCTTTGGGGAGCTGGCTGGATTATTTTGGGGGCAAAAGTTGATATCATAGTGCTGAATTTGGTGAAATGGCTGTTTGGATGTCTTGAACTTTAGTTTTCTATATGTTCTATATATGGTTGGTATGGCAATGCAAAATACATGAAAATGTCTGATTGGCTGTACCTTGAATCCAATTTCTTTCATCTTTGTTTGGTATCGTTTTCATTTCATATTTTCTGCTTTTTGTTTTCAAAAATAAATAAATAAATAAATAAATTGAAGATTGAAGATTGAAAAAAAGACACATTTGGAATCATTTGTTAATGTTGTAAGTTTCTTGTATGTACAAATGCTCTTAAAGCAAATGAAAACAAAAATAAAAAAACATGTTTGGTGAGTTATCAGAGATGGTGGCCGATAAAAGAAGGTGAATGAATGTGGTGACCGCAGGTGGCCACTAGAAGTGTCGTTAGAGGTCACAGGTTGGTTGGAGTGTCACTGAAAGATTATCAAAGGTCAGGGTGGCAATCAGATGGTCGTTGTAGCTTGCCAGCAGTGAGTGGTGGCTAAAAGTAGTGGAGGAGAAAGAAAAATATATATATATTTTTTTTTAAAAAAAAGCAAAAATATCTTCTTTTTAAAAAAAAAATTATTTTCATCTTTTTGAAAACGAAAATAATATACCAAACAAGTTTTTGTTTTCAGTTTTCAGAAAACACAAACAAAAACAGTAAACATGATATGAAAAACGAAAGCATTAACAAATGATTCATACTCCTAAAAAATTTTGTGAAGTAACACAATTGCCTATTTCATTATTGTCAAGTTAAAGAACTGCATGAGTCCAGCCTACCAAAACCTTTAAAATAGTTGTTGCATTCAATTCCAAGACTTTTTTTTTTTTTTTTTTTTTTTTTTTGAGAAAACAGAAACTTCAAATATATATATATATATTAAACGTTAACCAACAAAATTAGCTGCCACCACACAGGGCAGCTTTAGCTGCAATATGTGCGGACTTTACAATATTACAATGTACCTTCATAATACAAACATAGTCCATAGATTTACATGTATTATATATATCATCTACCAACGATTTAGAGAATTAATCAGCAGCAACATTTGATCTCAAACTATTAATCAATGCTTGGCAATCTGTTTGAACTAAAGCTGCTTTGAGATTTTGGGAACAACACCATTGTAGTATGTCCATACCCATGGGCTTCGGCTTCATGAATGTGCTTGGAATGAAAAGGCCCTAGATGCCACCTTCCATCCATTTCTATTAACCGCCACCCACGCCGCTGTTGCTTGTTCTGTCTCTTTAGACCATGCACCATCAACCAAAAACACAGCAAAAACAGGATCTACACACCAAGAGTCAGTATTAGACGTAACAAAATAATTCATATCACCTCCACATTCCTTATTAGCTTCAGTTTTGAAGTGCATCTCAAAGAGGTTTTCTGATCTCAAATCGTTAATCATGTGAATGGTGGAAATTGGCTCAAAAATGAGATTATCAAATGCTGCATGATTCCGATGAACCCATATTCCCCAAAGGACTTTAATGGCTTCAACAATAGCACTCTCGATCCAATCCGCCACTCTTAATTCCCAACCAATATCAAAATTAAGTCCCGACTTCGAACCAAACCAAATTCTTTTAGAAAATGAACATTGAAAGCACAAATGTTCTTTCATCATGGTTTTTACACCTTGGGCAAACAGAATCCACCTTTACACCTCTTTTCTGAATGGCAACTCTAACGGGCACAATACGATGACTTAATTTCCACAAAAACATTATCCATTTTGCAGGAATTTTTAGACTCCACAGGTTTTTCCAATGTGTACCTACCCTTGCCCGTCCTCCCTCAGAATGACCTATCCATACATTGACTACCACAACAGCATACCCAGATTTTACACTATACACCCCATTCTTACATTTGTCCCAAATAATCTTATCATATGGACTTGAGTCTGAGTAATATAAATATTAAGGATCTTTTGTGCCATAGCTGAAGGGAAAAGGGTTCTAAGGGTTCCCTCCATTCTTTTCTCTCATGGTCAATCAAGTGCGCAATCCTGAATTCCTGAAATCTATCCCCCACTCAGCGCCCTCCCAATTCATTACCCATCCCTGGTATCCACCAATATTCAAAAGGATCAATTTTCTCCAACAATCCACCGGATACCCTGTTTTAACAAATCTCTTCCCCACAAAATATTCCTCCAACCCCATGAACATATCCACTCTTGGCCTTAACATGTAAAAATTGCTCACCCGTGCAATATTTTGCCTTCAAAACCTGGCTCAACAAATTATTCGGTTGGGTTAGAATCCTCCAAGCCGATTTAGCTAGAAGTGCTTGATTCAACAACTTCGGATCCCTTAAACCCAATCCTCCATCCAATTTAGGTCTACATAAAAGATCCCAACTCTTCCAAAATATTCCATATCCATCTTTTCCTTTCCATATAAAATTCCTCACAACACTTCTTAGCTGCTTCACAAAATACTCAGGGCCTTTGAAATACGGCCAGTAAATAAATTGGGTTTGACAGAAGGGTATGATTAGCTAACACACAAGGAAAGTAACCCTCTCTTCCATCCATGTAATTTTTTATGAACCCTCTCCAAAATTGATCCAAACAAATCACCTTTTCTCTTACCTGATTCTATGCACGCACCCAGATAAATTCCCAAATTCGCTGCTAATTTAATATTAAAACAATCCCTAATGACCCTTTTCTCTACTTCTCCCATATTAGGACTGACCATGATTGCTGACTTATGGAGGCTAACTCCTAACCCGACTGATGACAAAAAGCCTCCAAGAACCATTTCAAACACCACACTTCCTCAGCTTTATAAGTCATAAATAACAAACAATCATCTGCAAAGAGTAAATGGGATATCACGGGAGCGTTTCTGGATATCGAGATACCCCGAAAATTAGCCAACCCTTTAGATAAAGCTTGCATAACCAATAAAAACAGGTAAGGTGATAATGGATCACTTTGTAGTAACTAAAGCCAAAACATCTCAGAACCATGAGCAAAAAACCCCGACTAACCCTGTCATAAGCCTTATTCATATCAAGTTTCGTTGCAAAAAAAGACTTGCACCCCTTGTTCCTTGCTTTAATAAAATGATTCACCTCATGAGCTAATAAGATATTTTCAGAAATGATTCTACCTGGAGCGAACGCATTTTTTTGGGGAAATTATACTAGACAAAACCCTTCTTAATCGATTCGCAAGAACCTTGGCAATAATTTATTATCAACCGAATGAGGCACTGCCTTCTTGGGAATCAACACCGAAAAAGTTTGGTTCGTTTCTTTAAGCATCACTCCCGTATTCAAAAAAAGCTTTAACAGTATTAATCACACTATCACCTACAATTTTCCAGTTCTTGTGATAAAAAGTTGCGATCATACCATCGGGTCTAGGATCTTTGAGCCCATCCATGGTAAAAATGGCATCTTTTATTTCTTGATCCATAAAAGGGGCATCAAGCACACTCTGATGATCATCCAAAATATGCTTTTGCAAAGCATTAAAAAATTGAAAATTAATAGGATAGTCGAAGTGCATGGATGGATGTAGATCCATCCTGTTGACAGTGAAACAGCTTCTTAAAATGTTGAAGACATTCAAGCTCAATGCCACCTTGATCCATAACACAATCTCCATTGTCCAGTTTTAGAAATCCAATCATTTTCTTACAAGATCTAAAAGTTGCCATCTGGTGAAAGAACTTTGTATTTTTATCCCCCAAATTCATCCATCTTTTTTACTTATGCAATGTTTTTATAAATACATAAAAGTTCTTAATTCTTACATGTTATGTTCTGCAATTTTGAAGTTACTTCAGGCTGCCAAAACTGACATCTGACCCAAAGGTTTCATTAATACTTATCAAAGTTTGGACCAATAATTGAAGGATCTTCCATCACCATGCCCAAATCACAGAGGTTTACATTCACCAGGCTGCCCATATCTGCCAGCTAAGACCTCATGGATTTTTGTTTTTTAACCATACCCTAGCATTTTGGAATCTTATTTTCCAAACAAACATGCTTTTTAATTTATTTATCAAACTGTGTTTGTTAGGCATAGTCATTGAAGTCGTGTTTTGAAAACAGATTTCATTTGATGTGAATTA